>UZAF01017229.1:0-36981 GCA_900617895.1 Haemonchus placei | reverse complement strand
GTTACTAGGGTTTTTTGTTCATATATGCTTATAAGTGAATGAATTTTTGCTTACCATTGCCTGTTATTCGCACCAGGATCCACGCGCGCAGTGGAACACACTGTTTAGCTCGTCCGGACGCCCCACTCTTCTTCATTTTTCTGGTTTCGTTCTCGTCCAGCCCCCTTTTTACGGGTTTTCGAAGCCTTTTTTCACTTTGGAAACACCGTTGCACGCAGTTTCTTCACCTCAGTCTCACTAGTTTCGATCTTGTCTTCCATTTTTCATCATAATCTGGATTACCCAAAATTATCGTGAACTGTGCCTTTAATAGAGTTCTATCGCTTCAGAATCGAGTTCACCAAACATATACCTGGCTATCTGCGCTCTTTCACGGATAGTAGGTAACCGTGAAAAACTCAACTTTTCGCAGCTACAGGTGACACTTCTATGACTTCACTATTTACTACTGACTTTGATAAACACTGAAATGGTTATCTTTTTCTGTCGTTCAACCTTATTACTTCGACATTTCCTCAATACCCTTCTCCCAGAGGACTGGGATTCAGAAAACTTCCAAATCGAGGATCCGACTAGGGCAGAACCATCATAGATTCCCTTTCCAATAATGTCCATCGTGGCCGGGTTGAGTTGAGTTAAGAGAACACCCTGGTTTGGCAGCATCACCACCTCACCTCCAAGCTTTTGAAATGAGGCATAGCTATGCACAGTTGCACAACCGAGCAACATCCTCTTTTAGTTGAGACCAAGAATTGTATTCGGTGTGCTTCGGTGATGTCAGTAGTGAATGACATGTCCACAAACGGAATTTTCAAGATTGGTCGTCCTTACCACAGGCTGCTTTCAAACTTCGACGACGGCCCGTCCGTTCGTCCGATTGTCCGTTTAAAGCATGCGCGACGGCGGTCGCGTGCGTGTCGCGACGGCGGTTCTAGAAAGGTGTTGGCAACATTAGATCACGTGCCAGCGCTGCCAACACCATTCAGGAACCGCGGTCGCGGCATGCATACGACCGCCGTCGCGCACGCGTTGAAGTTACGGACGGACGGACGGCTGTCGAAGTCTGACAGCGGGCATACAAAAGCAAGCAATCTAGTGATCATAAGGCTGCACTCTACCGTACGGCAAAGCACACTCCTCGTAATATTTCGCAAGCAGCGAGTGAACCTTGAACTTTCTCCGCATCTCTGACGGCAAGAGGCTAGAGCCCAGAGAAAAACACCCCGGGTGAAGCCCACGGCGGTGGTGGTGGGGGCCCCATTGGACAGGCGAGCACAACACGCAAAGACCACATCAAACGGGAGTGCGCCAGACGAGGGCAGAAAAATGACGCATCCGGCAAACTTAAAGGAACCGAGTTCAAGTAGTCCGTAGGCCCGAGTGAACACGGTATTTTGAAGTAGTGTGACTCATGCACTGCATGATAAAAACCTTTGCAACTGAGAAAATTGGAAGATCGCTACCATCAATTATATTTGCGACGTATTGATGCAGCTAAAAACTAGCTGCATAGTTAACTTTTAGGTTTCAATTTTCACAGGAGACAGCAGGCAGTTTCCCTTCTCTAGCAGTAGAACGTGATAAGTAGAAACCGCGTCGCATTTCAAGTTCAGCGTTAGAAGTGAGCAACTCAAACCAAATGAGGACCAGATGAAGTTGATGATTGTTAGTGGTGATAGTGTTGACAAATCTTTTGCACGTTTTTACTCAGAGAAGCTCTGGCAATGAATTATATTTCTGCGTGAAATCAGGTGCAAATGGAGTACACCATCACTATCTATGAAAGAGAAATCATCCAGGGAAGTGCATCACATCGAAGTGTTTGTGTGTTTCCATCGCTGTTTTTCCTCCGTTCCAACTTCCTCTGCTGGAGGTAAGTATTCCGAATTGAGGCTTTTTTACATATTCAACATGTTGTATTGATATCACCCGAAAGTTTCTCTTCAGACTTTGAAACTCCACTAAACGATAAAGAAACGTACGAGACAGTTAGCAGATAAACTAGTTTTTTCTTACCGAATCAGCTGACAGCTGCATCTGATGTATAATTTTCAAATGATACATAGGCTCGGAGTGATGAGGGGGCGAAAAAGGCATTGGAATGGCTCAAATCTCCAGACGGCCGGAAAAGTGTGGAGGCCGATTTGTTTGTTGGAGAAGAAAGGTTCGTGCTTGTTTAATTACAAATTTTCCTTTCAGTCAGTTTTTCATAGATTCCAGTTTAATTGTAAATGCGAACTACAAGCCAGAATGGTGAAAAATAGTCGAGTCTTAGAAGTCCAGTTTGATGAAGCAGAAGGAGAAGTGAGTTGTTAAGAGAATTGAGGCTATCGAACTGTCAGTAAATTCGAACTTTGCAATTTGATCAAGAAAAGTACGCAAGATTCTGCCTCATCTCTTCCAAAATGTTACAAAAATTGTGGCGAGTCATGGGGAGCCTTGGATATAACACTCAAGGCCTTAACTCTGCAGTCCTACCCTCGCATAGTCACTTATACCAAGATTCCATCTAAACAAATGTCTTCATTGAATGCTATTCTTAGGCAACTCCCTATTACAAGAAATTGCAAATTTGTGTTCGGCTGGAACGTCTTCCCCCAGGAGCGGTATACGGTTGCAACGGCTATATAAGCACAAGAGAAACGAAGGATGATTACGTGTCTGCTGTTTGTCTCTATAAGAAGGAATAGATCTTTGCATCTTCTCTAAATTTATGATTAGATCATATGAACAAGTGAAGAATAAAATGGCATTTTGTGTTCAAATCAGTTGTGTGCGAAACAGTAACGAAGATTCAGTACGGCATTCAACTCTTAAAGGCACTGTTCGCGATAATTCAATGGGCGGGCACGTCAATGACGTGTCCGTCTCTCATTCGACACCACGTCAGACTGTCTGAGGTGACATCGAATGAGAGGCGGACACGTCATCGACACACCCGCCCATTGAATCATCGCGAACAGTGCCTTTAAAGTGATCTCGCACGGCATAACCCCGTATTTCAACACAGTGGAGTATCATCAGAACACCTTAGGTGAGGACCAGTGTGAGTATCTGAGTGAGGTGTATAATAGGGTTTTCTCAGCTGCGAGACAATTTATGGGAAATTCGCTATGGCAACTGCAATGTGAATAGCATATAACCTCTAACAACAAGTATACAAATTTAAGGCAATGTAAGATGTAACTGTGCATTTTAGAGCTGTCCAGGAAGGCTGATCTTCTGGGTGAGGAGATGGTTCACGCATCTGCACGGCAGAACTTCCTGGTAGATCCACGAGAAGGTGTAGTGGCGGAGTTTCAGCACAACGTACTGTGACGTGTTCGAGGATCTGTGGTGCGGGCTGGTCAACAGGAATGGCCCTAGACGATCCAGGTTGATGAGTGAGGTGGGATTGCTGGGGCAATGCCGGTACGGAGCCGTTTTGCTGGTGGAGCTCTCGGGCGTCCTCGTTCTTCACTTTCTTCGCTTGTTTCGACGGAGCAGGTGGTTCAACACCGATAGATCGAGGCATGTCAACTGAACTGGCGGCACTGTCAGGTTTTTCGGGTCCGTCTTCCTCATGGGCATCTAGTACGGGATCAGAGCCTTGTCTTAAGAATTGGTAGGCATTTTGAAGTGACTCAATATTGATCTTTGCGCCCATCTTGTCAAACTTTGCTACGGCAGCTCTCATTAAGTTGAGATCTCGTGCGCCCTCGCGTTAACGGTCCCTAAGAATTACTCTTGCTACCAGACCTGGGTGTATCTCAGTTCTTTCAAACCTCATCGAATCAACAAGTAACCTCCACTCATGGTCTGGGTTACAATCTTTCTTGCAGACTGGTGCTTAGCGACGGTGTTTAGAGACGGGAAATTCCCTTATTCTTGCAGTATTTTCGTCCAATGTAAACCACATTATCGAACATTTCATTGTGGGTTAAGACCTCGGGATACTTCCCATTTTCAAGTGCATATGATGCAGATGGGCCATAGTTACATAGATATCGGCTATATAAATATCCAATATCACACATGTCAGCGAATTTTGTAAATAGGAAAATGACTAAGCAGATTTGCTCTTGACAGGGACGCTTTGTGACAGTAGTAGAATTTCTTGCAACCTTCTTCAGGGTTGCTGAGTCTGATTCGAAAATTATCTCCAAGTTCAAGTTTCATGCAACCTCTTGTGTTTATTGTCCAGATCTGAAGGGTGCATGGGCCGGCCGTAGGTTGAGGGCGAAGACGTTTATCTTGAGGCGGTTATTGATGTAGAGTAGAGACATAAACCTCATATAGGAGTTTAAACAGTTGAATGGATGACCAGGGATGTACAATTTCGTGCAAAATTGGCCCCACATTCTGAATTCTTTCGAGGTATGCAGTTCTTTCCCTTTTCTTCACGAGGTTCCGGACCATCTCATCATTGGCCATGGAATATGGTGGCCTCCGTGCCGTCCGGATCTACCAGGAAGTCCTGACGTGCAGATGCGTGAGCGCTCTCCTCACCCAGAAGATCAGCCTCGCGACCATCCTGGACAGCTGTAAAATGCACAGTTACATCTTACATTGTCTTAAATTTGTATACTTGATTTTGGAGGTTATATGCTTTTCACATTGTAGTTGCCATATCGAATTTCTCATAAATTGTCTCGCAGCTGAGAAAACCTCATTATATGCCTCACTTAGATACTCACACTGGTCCTCACCTAAGGGTTCTTACGATACACCACTGTGCTAAATACGGGGTTATGCCGTGCAGGACTACTTTAAGAGTTGAATGCAGTACTGAATCTTCGTTACTGTTTCGGACACAGCTGATTTGGATACAAAATGTCATTTTGTTCTTCACTTGTTCATATGATCTAATCATAATTTAAGAGAAGATGCAAACGATCTATTGGTTTTTATAGACAAACAGCAGAAACGTAATCATCCTTCGTTTCTATTGTGCTTATATAGCCGTTGCAACCGTATACCGTTCCTGAGGGAAGTCGTTTCAGCTGAACACAATTTTGCAAATTCTCCTAATAGGGAGTTGCCTAAGAATAACATTCAATGATAACATTTGTTAAGATGGAATCTTGATACAAGTGACTATGCGAGGGTAGGGCTGCGCTGCAGAGTTAAGGCCTTGAGTGTTATACCTGAGGCTCGCCATGACTCGCCACATTTTTGTAACCTTTTTGGAAGGGATGAGGCAGAATCTTGCGTATTTTTCTTGATCAAATTGCAAAATTCGAATTCACTGACAATTCGATAGACTCAATTCTCTTCACAACTCACTTCTCCTTCAAAACAAGTGCACTGAGTCATTAGCACTGAGCAAAATGTACATCACTATTTACGAAGATGAATGAGTAAGCCGAGAATATGTGGAAAACAAGATTTTGTCGTTCTTTGGTAGAACTCAAGCAAAGGCAAGTGACGCATTGTTACACACACATTGTTCGGAGATCTAATTTTACTACGATATTCGTCTGGCCCAACCAAGCCATCCATCATATCTGCAAGTTGGCCCAGGTGAAATTGTAATTGGTTATTGATACCATACTCATCTGAGAGGAGAAAAACACTCGAATGTTCATCGGCTGGGCACCGCAAGCCAACGTATAGGCCATNCAGTAGATATTGAAATACTAATCAAAAATAGAAGTCACATCTAATAGCCTCTTTGGCGAAAAACTGCACGTCCTGCAATTGTGTTCGATCCGATAGGATATTAGCTTTATTAGCAACATATAGAGCTATCTAAAGCAAATGCACAAAGCATAATTGTAATCATAACCCTAATATAGTAAGTATGTAAGAACAATACAAAATCAGTACAAATAAAAATGAAATGTAGAGGGCTTTTTTAGCCGCGTTTTTCATCCCTGTACATCATCTGGCTTCTTGGGGAAGAAACGCTGCAGCTGCACAAAATTCTGCAAATAATAATTATAGACCTGAATATTATTAATTAAAAAACACACTTTAGAGAAGTTTCCAAACCTGTGGAGTTACAGTGAAGCGATGCGATACACCTTGAGGAATCACAATCAGATCACCTCGTTCGAGTTGAATTCGGATCCATTCATCCTCCTAAAAAAATCACTTTGAGAGATGCCGAATATAAAGAGGGACTGTAAAAAAAGAAGTTCAACCTCTGGCTCTACATCGTAATAGCAAGTTCCCTCTAGTACCATCGATACCACATCCTGCGATTTTGTCGTTGGCTCGTAATAGTCCTCGAGCTGCAAATTAGAGACTTTTTCTTCGAAGCTTGACTTAAATGGTAAGCCCTCTCATGTGACTTTCTAAGAACACATTAAGACGACCTTGTTAACCTTTTCATCATCCTGAATTCCGGCTCCCAAATTTCTCCTAGTGACCGAAAACTGGGAAGGACTTTAATTAATCATTTCGCTAAAAGAACAGCCACAAAGGAGTTCATTCACACTGCCGGCGAAAGCCGGTGGAGCAACTGCAGAAACTTCCCCAGGTGACTGTGAGTAGCATAACGAGTCTAAGTGTCTAGTTGGAATTTTCTTACTGAACGGATCTCTCAAAGACTAACTTCTTTTCACAGATACCTTCGAGGACCAATTTATGGATCTCAAAATTAAAGCTTTTCGAAACTCATTACCTTCTCGTCAAAGTCTGGCGTTGAATCATTGATGGTCAGCACATCGGACGAAACCACCTTCCTCTCATTTCTTACTCGTGAAAGTCGCTTTTTCATTGCTACTGTGTCATCCAAATCAACCTGAAATCAATGGAATTTCAGCCTTTCGAAAATTGCAGCATAAGTCAATAAGCTGCAGATTGGCACACTCTATAAAAGTTTCTGTTCCTAGGCCTAGGCTTAGAATGTGTCTGCTACCACAGGCTCATTCATCAAATCCAGATGGATATAAAAATATATATAAAGATATATAAAGATGGGAAGCTTCGGTAAAGTGGGCATGGAACAATCCGGGATCCGATCCCCAGATCACGCGAACGATTGTGCGCCATTTGACACTACACCTCTTCCACGACTCGTTTACAGCTGGCGAAGAACCGAAATTTCGTAACATGCCCGAAAATTCCTCTGAGAAAGAAAAGACCGAAAAGAATTTTCCGCAGCCTTGCGCAACGTCGTGATTAGATCTGGCAGCTCATATGTACCGAGTTCCAGCGTACTTTCACTGCGTCGGTCTCATTTCCCATAAAAAGCTCATCTATCAAAGACAGGTTTTATTTTGAATTCAAGGAATTCATTTCACTCTACGCATAAGTAAATTATTTGTTATCGCAATGGGTCGCCCATGGTGATTCGCTCAAATATTATAAATCCGGTGCGCTTGATGATGACTTCCGAAACTGGCACTGCTTTCATGTTTCGGCGGCAAAAAGCATGATCAAAATCCGTTTTGGACAGAGCATGTAAAACCCCACAGACATTGTAAAATCAAGGAGTTGGGCATTGGCCGAGTTACGTCCCCGTATTTGTCTTCCATTCTGGATGGTACTGGCGTTTCGAATGGCTGCTATCATAGCCCATTTGTACGAGCCCCTGGTTGTTTGGTTTTTGATCTTGTTCTTCTTTGTTTTCACCCCTTCGACCGACCNTGGTACCAACTAACCAACCCTGGAGGCATGGAAGGCCTGGTTGGCCCAGGCGGATATCGATCCATGATTTGAACCTTGACCATGCGTGTGTGATGGTGTGCCTTTTGCCACTACACCACCCCGTTGATGACGAGAAAAGGAGAAAACGTTTAGTCTTCTTCTGCGAAGTAATCATGTGACCAATCTGATTTGAAATTCTTCTATTTCCTTCCACTCCCGAAAGGCTCTTGTCTACCCGTGAAGGCGGCTGGGGCATTCCTCGTGTCCGGTCGATGCCATTTAGCCAACCATTGTAGGGGCCTTCCCGAAAATACGAGTTCTAATCAAATCCGGTAGCTTTCCATGATAAGGACTCAATGACGATATGAACTACAGCAGGGTCAGTAGAATACCAGGACTTAGTTTCTGCTTTATAGGGACAGGGGTCGGAGTTGGTTACTGGAAAGTGGCGCACTGACGCATTCACACAGCGAGGGATTGAATTCCGAATCGGTATCCGCTCAAGCCAACCATGCTTTCTATTCCTGCAGGACCGGCTAATTGGTACCAGACTCATCCGGAATGATAAAAACACCGACCTGTGCATCGCCTGGTCATAGCAAATCATTCTTTGTATAGACTACATACGCTTTCAATACGCCGCTACGATTCTGTATGGAAGACGAATGCAAGGACGTATCTCAGATGCGGGATTGTTCGACGCTAACAGAGTATCCTTTGGAATTCTACAGGGTCGAAGAGGACCGAAGTCTCCGACTATTTATTTTGCTCGTAAAAGCTTGTGCGGTTGTAAAAATCTCATTCGAAATGGAAATCGACACAGACGATCTAAACTAGCGGCTACGACCGAAATGACAGGGATTTAAAGTGCAAAGGATGCGCTCACTTCAGTGATTTTCGTGTAACCAACGGAACGGAGGTGATTATCGGGTCGACTGTACCCTACGTTCAGCCATCCAGCGGATGTTATTCGAATACATATGTATATAGATGTTGCATAATTCAACAAAGTACAAGGGTCAAAGCACGAACCGACAAATAATGTAATTTTTTGGCTTGATATTTTGTTAACTGCTATTATTTCGCTGCAGTACGCGATAGAAAAGTCTCACAAAGTTGGCAAGTTATGGACAAAACATCGACGTCGGACGGGACTCGAACCCGCACTTGTGTTTGTGTTATAGCAAATTTCGTAGAGGCCGAAATCTTGCCCATTACTCTCCACCCTTGTGAGTCATTTTTTGGGATTTTGAGGGTTCAAAGAAGTTTCTTCGACAGATTTTTAGTCTGGAATGAAAATGTAATTCATCTGTAGAGTAAAGATGCCAAGAGTGAGAACAGTTGCAATGTCCGTTCAGCTCCTATATGGAACAGCCCCTCTGAACTCAACCTGTAACGAGAAAATCCGCCAAAGATGCCAAGAGTGAGAACAGTTGCAATGTCCGTTCAGCTCCTATATGGAACAGCCCCTCTGAACTCAACCTGTAACGAGAAAATCCGCCTTAGGACTTCTGCGTGAGCCACGGAACACCCGCTCGATTACCTACTACTTATCAACTTGCTCGTTTTTCTTATTAATAAATAAACAAATAAGTTATCAGACACCAACCTTGTAGTAGACCACTCCGGTAAGCGTAAGAAGCTGATCGGGAGAGAGTTTCTTTGGTGGGAAAACGTGATGCGGCAATCTGCGATCCCCACATGGGTATGGCTCCATATGCCAGATTTGCATGTTTAATCTTAAATAAATACATGTAAAATGACGAAATAATAAAAAAAACGAAGAATCGCACGACAACATCGCCAGTTGGGTACAAAGACAAAGAAGTTCTAATACAGAGGAAACTTCGAAAAAAACAAATTCCGATATGCTCTGCTGAAACCTGAAGGGGCTAGAATCTAGCCGGGAGATTAATTGCTAAGCCGCCGACCTAGGAAGAGAACTCAGAAAGGGAGATTGTTCCAAGAAAAAGTTTTTGCAGAGGATTGGGTGGGGATAACGGAAGGGAGTCGAGGAGAATCCACTAATACAGGTAGAGCTAGCAGGTTCGATTTTTTTCCATGAATGCACTTGTGTTGTTGGATGTCGATAATTCTCGCCCACCCCATGACACCACCCGATTGCAACGGATTGGTGAACGACCGAACGTCTGCACATCGCTGGATAATCGCCTCGATGAGCGGCACAGTAATCGGACAAAACCAACGAGAAAAAAACCACATTCGAGCCGGGCCGGCAATTCAACGACCTCACCGCCAATGCGGATTGTGACCCAATCGTTGGCGTCATTTCGTCAAACGAACGGTTACCAGTTAATCTTCTAATAATTGTTGCAAAAAAAAGAACAGGGATATATCCTGGCTGAATACGTTGCACATGAAGAAAGTTCCCAACTGACAGTCGCTTACGCACTAATCCGCCACCCTCCCTATCTGG
This sequence comes from Haemonchus placei, assembly GCA_900617895.1. Classification (NCBI taxonomy): domain Eukaryota; kingdom Metazoa; phylum Nematoda; class Chromadorea; order Rhabditida; family Trichostrongylidae; genus Haemonchus; species Haemonchus placei. The sequence continues at coordinate 26,969 of UZAF01017229.1, read as the reverse complement.
TTAGGCCTTTTCTTGCACTATTCTTCTGACGAGTGCGCAGTAGTCTTTGAAAGTATTCAGTTCGAAAACAGCAAACCAATAAGATCTGAAGAGTGAAAATTTCTGGAAAAGTCGAAAAATATTTGGAATTTGAACTGGTTTAGCCGAAGGACGAGCCCATGTAGAATAGTGATGGGTAGAGAAATCAGAAGGAACATTTTGGGACCGAATAGGGGAATGGTACTTCCCTACGCTGAACGTAGCTACGCCGCTCAATGGCTTGTCTATAGTCCATTCTGAAGGATCACAATTTCACGGATACATTCTGATCAGAGAGATCGAAAACGAATAGTTCTTGGCACTGAAGAAACATCCCGATGAAATTTACCCAAGTTACTGGTATTTACTTCTCTCTGGCCGAGACAGTTGTACCCACGCGTCGTACATCACGATTGAACTTTGCTGACGAGTATGTAGAGGAACTATGCAGGTGCACAGGCAGGAATAATCTAGAGCATCAACACTTCCTATGACACCCTGGACTCCACGGAAGCAGAACGCAGAACCCCAGATGAACGTCACCTACTACTGCCACGTCGCCAGGCAAAACACTTCTGCAATTCAAGGGGGTTTTCTATCAGAACTATGCAATCTACGACCTATGAGCGAGCCATAAATGGTATTTTGAGGCGCTGTCCGATCGACAGGGCAAAATGACAAAGTGCTACAGGTTTCCCGTGTTGCTGCTGAAAACACTTTACGTGTTTTTCATGCATTCACGCAAACACCCAACGAACTTTTTGATATGAACGCTGATTTCAGTCCGGAGTAGAGAGGTAGGCCTATAACAGGTTCTTTGAATAATAAACGCCGTTCTGGCTTTCTTGGGAAAATAACATGAATGATGGGTGCAGTAATCTTAGATTTGAGAAGCGATATTATTATAGATACCATTAAGATATTATTATGCACACCATTAGTGCGTACGGAGGTGGTGTAGTGGCAAGTGCTGCACTATCATACGGACGGTCACAGGTTCGAATCCCTATCGAGACCCGCCTGACGAACCTAGGCTTCTATACCGCCGGAGTCGGTCAATTGGTTCCAGACTCATCTGGGAGTATAGAAGCACTGGCTTTGCTTCGTCCTCCCATTCCAACGATAAGGCTTACTATAAGGATTACCACAGCGTAAAGTTTATTCAGATAAAAGCCTCGTCAACTGGTACCTGAATGCCTGGCAAGACCCCACCAACACTATCAGTTTTGAAGGGGAAGACAGCATCAAGGCAGGAATTTACAGAAGCTACTCAATAGATCACTCTTCCCAGAGAGTAAAAGTATGTGGGGAAGAGCTCTGAGGTAGTTTAGTTCTCCGTAACGCTGAGAGTACGCAGTGTTACGAAGAACTAAAGGCTGAAGCACTCCGATAATTTGAACTGTATTTCAAGTATTGAATAACTATTAGTTTGTAAATGAGAGAGAGGAGTCCTGTTGGCAAAGGACCATGCACAGCATCGTATATTAAGGTAGAAAAAATAATCATGAAGAGTTTAGATCTGCTCTTTGATGCTGAGAAACTGAAGACAGTTATGGATGGCTATGCTTTGGGCTGAATCTTGACAGAACGAGAATTAATTTCATAGTAACAATCTTTCTAATACGATTACTAAGTATTCTCTCCTAGCATTGGCTACCACTCTGAAAAAGAACCCACTTACGCAAGATAAGTTTTTACAACTAATGAAGAAATATTGTTTGGAAAAGAAGCAGAAAAGAAATGTTCTCGAAGACTGTGTCTTTCAGTGAATAAACTTTTCAGGGGTGGAGCAAAACGGCTGTGAATAATCGTGCGGACAGATCTTTTCAGAAAGATCCGCTGTTGGACAGGGCTAAGCTGGTGAACAAACAACCTCACGGAATCTTTTCTGCCTGTCTTTTATAGAGCGTTTTGTGAAAGATGGAATCAAGACATTTCATGAAAGTCCACTCCCATCTCCCACGATTTGTAGATTGCCTACAAGGTTCACAAGATTGAATCGTCAGATTCTGAGAATAATCGAACCCGAGAATATGCTTTGAATCGTCTAGATTTCGAAGGTAATCTGTCAACGTACCGTTCTTTTTTCACAGAATCCGTGGCGTTTCTGTTTTCTGTAGCCATTTGAGCGATCTAAGCAGACGAAGACCTAGTCGTATCGAGAGAGGAGTGAGATGAGCGTTCATACCCACCCAAATATGTCGGAGGATGAAACCCGTTTTGTAAAGCTGAATCGGGCGGATTTGGCTAGGTGAGCGATTACCTTTCTTCGACCCATTCGCTGCTGGGGATGGCACTTGAAGTACATTGATAAAAAGAACAGATTTATCAGAGCATTGAACCAAAAGCTAAAGAGTGGAAGGGTGATCCCCTCTACCCAACCCCGAGCGCCATAATTAGACCAGTTCTTGAAATCAAGGGAAAAAACTATGTGAAAAAAGCAGCAAAGAACGAAAAAAGAAGAGTTCTGGGTGAAGAACTTAATCGATGAATGTAGTGGCTTGGAAAGGGGGGGGGGGGGGGGGGGGGAAGCTGTGATGAAATTGGTGATCAAAGAGCCCGGGGGTGGATAACCGCCCTGATCGACAACCTTCAACCAAAGGTAGGCAAGCGAGATAAGAAATAAAGTGGTTCCCTCCTAAGAATATCCTTCCAAGCATTTCCTGTACAGGTCTAATTATAAATAATGCAACAATTACTTTACATTTTTTCATTGTTCTTCTTGGATTTGTAAGCGATCAGCGATCATCGATTAGCGATTGGCGATCACCTGCCAACTTGGTCTTTGACTTTTTGGTCTTGTGGCTTTAGCTCCCCTAGCGGAAAGGTCTGTACCACCAACCCTAAGTCAGATACTAGCACCTTATTGCGACGAAATACTTGATATACCAGTTACTTCCCGAAGTAAGTATCCAAATTGCCAACTGTTCATTGTTCCCATCGAAATTTTCATGGAATTCGTTTAAGTGGTCATTAAATATTGGGCCAGGAGTCTGGCCTAAACTCGCAACGATCGAAACTTTCGATAGCGCTCGGAGATCCGCAAGTCAGGCAAGGCGAAAACAGTAATCAGATGGCCGGCGGGTCCGTTTTGAAAGATCTGATGAGAGAAAAGAAAGCTGGGAGAGGACTGGTTTCCACTACGAGCCTGAAATGCGTGTGCTCCGCTACAGTTTCTGAAACTGTGCCACTTTATTTTGTTTCTTTACCTACATCAGTACACCCTTTAGTAGTAATGTCGTATAGGCACTCGAAGTGACTCAGCGACTTTTGCGAGGATACGCTGACAGCGTACCTAAGAACACAGTAATTGATAATGTTTAATACTGCTTTGCCGTACAGTTTTGTTATGGTTGAGCCGCTTTATCGATCAACAATTCAACTGAATGATCCTGAAAACGACGATTCAGTCGAAACGTTGACCAATAAAGCGGTTCGACCATAACAAACCTATACGACAAAGCTGTATTAAACATTATGTAAAATGCCCAGGTTTTAAGAAGACCGAACTTGGAAGTAATCGATGAGTTCCCAGATGAAGCCAAAACATATGATGATACCTTGCAAATCCTCTTATATTTTAATCCTTTCTCGGGTAGTCCGAGGAGGCTGAGTGAAAGATACTGCAGGGTATGAGTGATAAGTTAAAGGTTTCGGTTACGGATTCCTTCGATGTCTCGTCAAAATTTCGATCTGTTAGAGTTATTCAATCGAAAATTAGGCAGTGATTGACCATGACCACTGGCCTTTATTCCTTCTTTGGACACGACTTACTTATGTAAGACAAAAAACCACAGCTCTTATCTATAACTTACATCTGAAAATCCAGAACTCACCGGTGATCTCAGCGTTTCGATCCCTGTCGTTCCGTAATGCAATGTAGATTTTAAAGAAAAGTCGTGAGCTCGTGATAGGTTATTAAGGTCGTACGAGAGGTTCTACAAGTACAAAACCGAAGGTTAGCGAATTCGGATACGATTAATGGCCAGATTATGAAGTCGGAATTTGGGTGAGATCGCGCCATTTCGATACCAGGTTATAGCTTTACTGCCGCGACCGTAATGAGCCAACTTTACTCCATTCAGAAACTTAATGAGGTCGCAATTGTCATAACAAATACAATGTTCTATGTTCAGCAATACAGTTTGGAATTCTAATCAACGGTATGATCCTTGAATTGCCTCAAAGATTTCAACAAGAAGCTCAGAAGCGTCTTTGGCTCAACCTTACTGTCTNCCAGGTCATAGCTTTACTGCCGCGACCGTAATGAGCCAACTTTACTCCATTCAGAAACTTAATGAGGTCGCAATTGTCATAACAAATACAGTGTTCTCGCAATTGTCATGACAAATACACCTGTTCTATGTTCAGCAATACAGTTCGAAATTCTAATCAACGGTATGATCCTTAAATTGCCTCAAAGATTTCAACAAGAAGCTCAGAAGCGTCTTTGGCTCAACCTTACTGTCTCCTGTCGGAGGAGCTGTTATCAAAATTTGATCTGCTCAGATTTTCCTGCTGGGCACATGCCCTGGGCACGTAACTTGATCAAACATTTAGAGATCTGTTCTGAGCATGAGAACTATACCTTCACCTGAACCAGAATACTTTCGTCACGGTTCTCAGTTCATTCCCCAGCGAAGCCTATCGCGTTTTTGCAATGTGCCAGTAGTATAAATGAAGTGGCACTGGGACCGTTAGAGCATCACTGGCCGTATTAGGGCTACTTCCACCCGTGGAACAGGGTTGTCGAGTGGATTTTGCGAGAAACTCCACAAAGTTTGATCCGAGGCAAAAAATTTCTAGACGACAAATCATGGCAAACTCCCTTACCAGGGTTACCAAATTCAAACTTAACAGACCTCCCTCTCTGGTAAACCTGTAAATTCTGGGAGACCCTCCTTATTCCTCCCTGATTCTATGCACTGCAGCTGGTCGAAAAGTTCAAAGAATGAAGCCCAGATTTCAGCAAATCTGCCCAAGACAGATGGACATCTCCTCCTACTTTCATAACCCAGGACGACCTTGTCCGTGTCAAAAGCAAGCCTGTCCATACTCGCCGGCAGCTCGGAACTACTGACTTCGTCTTTCTTCCGAAGCCGTGATATGGGTCCTTCACCAGAATAATAGATTATGAATCTGAATGGTTCATCTCAAATGGTCCAATCACTGCACGATCAATGCGCCTGTGACGATTCTGAGCCAGCAATTCAGACTTTTTGTTTTCACTTCTCCGCACGTCGTTTACAGATTTTATCCCCGGATGTCCTCGAACTTTTAGTATCGTTTTCATTAAATCATTCATGCGACACTTTACTGTTCCACTCAAGGTTATCAGCGAAAAGTGGAAGAGTTCGTTCTCGCCTGCTTTTTGTGAATAGTCAACTGCATACCTGAGATCGGATCTTCTATTGGCGTCACATCATAAATCCACGGTTCGGTACGGAGCGTCATATAGTCGCTACAGCTCTGACTGTAAATCTTAAAATCCATGGGGAGATGGTCGCAAATGTTGCAAGCCCGAGCTTAAAGTTGCCACAAAACTGAACTTGGTGGCCGCAAAAATCAAGGAGATCGAGTCAATGCTCTCCGTGGTTGACCAGAAAAGTTTTTGAAAGGAGACAAATCATAAAAATCCAGAACAAAGTGAAGCCTGACCATTCGAGGTTGGAATAACAACCTTCTTGACGCTCTCTTTTAAAATAATCAGGAAAGTTGTACCGAAACGCTTTCTAGAACTGGCTCCAAGACTTTATACCCTCATTAAAATGCGATCGAAGGGCTGAAGTAACTTGAGGAGGGGAGCGGTGAGGGAAATCGTTCATAATAATGCCGATTTCAAGACCGGAATCGCATTTAGGTGAAGTATGGCGTTGTGGGAAAATTAACTCAAAACTAGATTGACCAAGTATAGCCAGCACGTGGTAGAGTGACGTAGACGAATTATTACTGGGAGGTATTTATTTGTATGTATCTTGCTTGCATTGGGTAAGTCATCAATAGGGAAATCCGCCTCTATTCGATTATTAGCGGTGTTGTTAGATCACCCTCAATATTCACCCCACAGCAGCAGGTTGTCCAAGTGGAAAGTATTGTAAGGAACGGAACAAAAATAGGGTAACAGCTCTTGAGTGACTGGTAACTAAGTCAGGAACATTCTTATAACCTTGAGATTTCATGCCATTATAAGATCTTTCATTCAGAGACCTAGAAGATTGTAACTTACCTCATAAGGATGGTGAGTCATGAGCAAAACTCCGGTGTAGGAGGGGGGTCAAACTCGTGCTCTTTCTGGGTGCCTTATCCCTTACACTTCCGATACGATAGGATTTATGCTGACAAGGTGTGCCATTTCAATCTGATTTGCATCAGACTAGCCTACTCGGACGAGAATGGACGAGGAATCGACTACTTCATGTCCCATCCACCTGAAGCCCAAATGGAGTTGTACAAAGTACTCGGCTTAGTGTATTTTCTTTTAGTAATGCCAAATGCCCATCGTTAAGGTTGTTCTCTGAACCAAGCCTGCATTGTTTGTTTACCAATATTGAAAAAAAAAACAAACTCTGGGAAGAAGAATGTAGACAATCCTTTTTCCGTAGGCTCACCAAAGTCTTCCACTAGTCTAACAGGTTTTTAAGCATTTCACAGAAACTCAACGGATTTGCAATTAGCGTGAGATCTGAAGTGCACTTTTGGCTATCTCAATTGCAAATCGAGTGAGTTGTGGTAGTTCCGACTCGAACGGTGACAATTAGCTCTGGTCACGTGGCAGCAGTTGGGTACCACCTCCCGCCACCCTAAAAAGTTCCACAGGGACCCAGCCACCCTTCTTTGCGTAGAATCCCCTTGTTTGTGAATATCAATAGTGAATGGCACTATGGGTACATCCTCCGCAATTTCTTACAATCAGGAGTGATTTTTCCCTTTCGGCACCGCAATTACCCTGGCTGGCATAGCCATGGCTTAGTCCACGGTGAATTAGAAATAAGACGTTCATAAAGCCTAATTTCCAGAAGCCTCTCTTGCTAGCTCTGGGTACTAATCTTCTTCCAGTGCCCCGCTATGTGGGCAATTCTCAGAAGTAAGACCGGAGGCTTTCAGAATCCTCTCTCACCCATTCAGCCATTTTATCGTGCTCTTTCGAAGACGCAATTCGGGCATAGATTGGTGCTGCAGTTTGTTATTGGCAAGAAACTTCGTTTCAAGACGTTAAGAGCGTGAGATAGATGGCTCAATGGCTGAGAGAGGATTTCCTATAGAAATTGACAAGGGAGTCAGAAAAACTGGTCTAGCAATTGCAAAAAAATGTCGCGGTAATGCTTTTCGCGTCAGGCGGACATACCAATATCCCTTTCGTACACAATGCAAGGAACTGATCTGATACTGTATTTTTTTTGTTGATGATATATTACTGGGGTACAGTATACAAATATACAGTACACAAAAGGTTTTCCCAAACTTATCACTAGCATAAATACTCGTAAAAAGTCTGGGTATGAGAGAGGGCATTTCCTGTTCAATATTTGTAAACCAAAACAAGGTCGGCATTAGGATTTGGGAATGAGCTGCTATATTTCCATGTAAGGGAAAAAATTCACTTGAAAAATAGTCGCCAGTCTCTTAAATTTTCTAAACGAGCTCTAATTAGGAATAAAAGGACTAGCTGGCGCAGTGGGGATCATTCCTGAGTACAACCCCACCGCAAGCCTCTGCTTCTAGCCATTAATGGTACAGTCCTCAATTTACTCGGTGTCCATATATTCTTTTGATGGAAAATGTTCCTAACAACTTCCTCATTGAGGCCGTAGTAGCAATTTTTCTTTTAGAGCAATTATGTGCTCAGGAAAAATGGGCTTCTAGACATTAGTAAGAATGGAAGAAGAAAAAGGATGTCAATCGAAGCTGTAGAAAAAAGCGAAAAAGAAAAAAAACGAGTTTGCAGAGGCTGGTCAACCTCTAGAAGGAACACGGAGAGGGAAGTAATGCCTTGTCGCAGCGTACCCCCACATACCCATCTATAGATCAGCTATAATTCCCTCCTCACTCTCCCCTCGACGTCAACCAGTTTTCCTGTTCCACTTCTTCTCAACCAAAATCGTGTATGGGGAACGTATTGAAATAAAGCGGAAGTAAAAAAAAATAAAGAGAAAAAACCCGGTTAGCGATAGATCGGCATCCAATCAGCACAATGATTTAACTAAGCCGATGGCATTGGCAGCGATCATTTCGATGCTATAATCGGCCTTGAAAATCCATGAAAAACATCCGTACGCAAATGTCCTATAGCTCTATTGATGAGACTCAGGGTTGTACGTAGTCATGGAAAGTGATTTCTTCAAGTTGAGGAGCACTTTATGAGGTGTGCATGCTAGAAGGGGCTTCTGAATTGAGACCGTCGGAGGGGAGGCAAATGTCGTCCAGAGATGCAACGAATTTCGGCCGAAAAAGCCGGATGCTCGTTTGCTTTTCTCTCACAAGAAGATCTTCTTCAATGGATTATTCTTTTAAGGAGCTCGACTTTTTCTACTCCACTTTTTCACCTTACCCTCGGGCGGAAAAAGGGGAAAAGTCGGCGAGACTCGGCTAAGAGATGATGATTAGCAGGTGCAGTGCAAAACCAGATCTTTCCTGGAGAAGACAGTTGTTACCATTAATAAGCTCTACCTAATTCGGATGAAGTGAGTTCAGTGCGAAATACATACGGGTCTTGCTTCTCAAGGGGCGGATTGGGCGAGCACAGTTGGCAGTGTTTGTGTCAAGTCAAGGTAATGGAGCTGTGTCGGTGAGTAAGCCAGTCGTTTCCAAATTCATTCCAGGCTCGAGGCTTATCAATTCCAGACGGATAATGGCACATCAGCCATTTAGCGGATCCCAACTCCTGTTGAANACGAATATCGCATCCACTAATCATGAAATCGTCTGGGACACTAGTTATGGGCAAGTTTTCAGCAGGAGCGGTGACCCAGCGATTTGGCGCAGGCGCCTGTAGCGCAAGCGCTAATCATCTTTATGACAAATGGAAGCAATATTCGTGTTCTACGGGTCAAAGTACCCCTGTAGGCAAGTTTCTAGCCGGTTTCATCTTCTTTGAAAAAATTCGGTAGAAATCCAGCCCATTCTCGACGAGGTGTGGCAGTAAAGGGTAAATAGTGCCGAAACTTTGATAGTAACAACCTCGATCTCAATCATCCGATTCATATCACATGGGAATTTCAATAAAACTGAGTTGGATCAGGATATTCACGAGGACCATTTTTCACCTATGTTATCGAATATTTCTTCAATTCAAAAGTGTGCCATCCATTCCGGCCTCAGTTTGAAGGAGGATGTGGTGCAAGAAACGAGGGTCACCACTAAAATACCATGCCACCCGCTGAAATCTTCTGCCGAATCTTCATTCCTTAAATGTAATCATGGAGATGAGAATCTTCTCCATGGACAGAACGCGTTTTTTTCGGCTCAAGTAGGGATAAGGTACCTTTCCTAAGTTGAAATCTACCAGTACATGTTTAGAGTTTGACAATCTTAAATTAGAAACTCGATCGTCTTTATGTGTCTGAAGGCGACAATTGTGTGATGGTCACGACGTACCTTATCCGGCTGGGATCTTTATTCTCATTCACTTGCCGCTTTCTGAGCGGGCGAGGCGACTATGTCAGGGGGAAAGTCTTTCTGAACGATTCTGTTTAGAAACAATCGGTCAAGATCGAGGCCGATGCCCTAGTAAAGCAACCATTTGGATAGTTTAAATCAACAACAAAACGTCGCAATCGAAGGTCAGACAGAGGCAATCTTTCGGAATCTCAAAAAAGGAACGAAACGAGATTTCCATTTGGAGCGTTCCTTCAAGATGGAGGGGTGGGGAAGGGGAAGTGAAGGATCGTAGGGTTTATGCGAAAGTGTTCCTTCAATCTTTGGTGACGCTTGCTTGTTCGTTGGTGTCTGGGTGACGAATTGGGCTTCCACAAACCCAATATTACCTCAGTAAGTTCAACTCTAGCGCTTTTCGGTAACTCAGGAATATCTTCGCAGACGTTGGAACATGAACCACTTCAAAAAATCAAGGCAGTATACATACATACATACAGTACAGTACATATACATACAGTACATATACATACACTTGAGAATAGCAGTTCGACCCACACAACTTCCAAAAGATTGCACTAAATTACTGTAGTTACACTTGACAAAACTAAGCCTCAGTTGGATAGATAAAGGTCTTAGACGGCCTCTATATAGATAGGAACGTTTTCTGAAGAACTGGAAACGCCAAAGCACTTTCCATGATTCTCATGGGTGGGAATTTATGATTTCCGACTCCCAAATACTGTATAGGCACGAGTTACTGATGTACTGGTTCTATGAACCTGTTAAAGGAGCCAGTAGAAAGAAACTACAGTATTACCATGCCGAAGTTCACCCACCATCCATCATTGGGCTATCGCAATAATCTTGAGAAGACAGGAGCCGACTACATGTACAGGAACTTCTTGCCTGCCATACCCATCAAAACGAAGCGGTCGAATGGTTCAAGCGAATTTTCCGAGCTGTTTTCCATACAAGAATGACGAATTCCGAGAACCTGTCACATTTCAGACTTCAGGAGTTGTTTCTCCTGTCACTTCGCATTACATCTGCACCGGGAGGCGNNGGCCATTGCCAGCGACCTCACTCCAATTCAGCCTTTTTCAGCCTGGATCACTGCAGCTATTTTCAACTTGAATGGTGAAAATGTTGCCAGTTAGCTGTCACTCGATGTGTGCTTCTCAGTATTGCCACTCACAGGAGATGGATGAAGAAGAGGAGCTTCTGTCAAGAGTACACTACGAATGAATAGATTCAATATATGAAAAAAAGGAGTCGGAATAAGTAAATGGGAACAATTTGAATTGCAAGGGAACGAAGACCACTCCTACTACCAACTGTTACTCTGCGACATTGGAAAGGTCTTCTCATTTCCGCCTGATCAAAGAATGCTCCTTCTCAAGACGTCAGCATAGGCCGAGATCGGGCTGCACCTAAAGTGCACCCGTAACTCACTGCTCATGGATGACGGATTTTCTATAAGAGAACCGAAAGTGGCTTCCATTAGTTGCTTGAGTGTGAAAACGGAGCCCCTTGCCCGATTCTTAGCTAACTATCTTGTCAAGCACCAGCCCTTGGTCAGTTGCCTTGATTAGCTGCTCGGCCATTCCGTTCCAAATTTCTGACCGTCAGCCTTACTCTTCGTTACCGATCACACAGGTGATGTAAAAACTGGGTGCACTCCAAGTACTGCGATATAAGGATAGGGCTTTGGGAGGGGAAAATAAAAAATGGCTTGCTCCTGCCGTTGGTCACTGCATAATCGCCTAGTAGTTGCATTTCCAGTGAGGGTACACCTTGATTGACCCGGTTTCTTCTTTAAGCCTCTTTTTCCACAAAAAGATACTTTCTATGGTGGATTATTAGCTCCCAGGTCACCAGAAGTGGAAGTCATTTATCTGCAAGCACTTCCTGTTGCCGATTTAATTTTGACGAAGAGGGTCCGGCCAAATGCTTCCAATCCCTGAACGTGGCCGACAAACAAAAATACCTAAGATTCGTGAATGAGTCAATAAATTGAACCATCAGTAGTTCAGCAAGTCATGACATCTGAAGTCGTCAGTTGAGAGGCTAAAGATCCTCTAGAATGCAACTGACTTTAAGAAATTCCGTAAGAAGTCCATAATGAATGCCAAGCTGCGGCGAAGTCCGTACAAGAAACAATTGCTAACTCCTAATCGGGTTCAGTCAAAGACACACTGGAAATGGAGTTGGTTCTGTTGGCTGCTAAGAAGAAGTGAAGGAGCTTAGAACCTAAGATGAGACACTGAAGAACAGAAAAAAATTGAAAATGGCTTATAAAGGGCTGCAAAATCCATCTGGAACCTATTCTGATGGGCGGGTCGGACAGCCTTTCCGAAGCCGCGCCGCAAACTGGACCTGCTGCAAACATAGAGATACTGTACCCATCGTCCTTTCCCCTTTCCATAGTTCTGCCCTGCGGGAGCTGTGAAAAACGCTAGAATTTTAGTTTTTTACTCTTCAAAATCTATCGCCACTGCTATACTAATCAGCAACAGCAGTTCATCCCTTGACTGTTTACATTTTCATATAACATCAACTTCGGCTGGGTCTCCGAAATAAAGCTATCCTCGACCGCGAGGGTTTTGCCAGGATCTCGAGCCTGTGGACCCCTGACGCTGAAGGTAGATGAGGTCCCATCACTTCAAAAGTGATAGCGACCGTGGCGACGAAGTTGATCTTCTTCACATAATGTTCCCTTTAAATTGAACGGTTCCAAAAATTTGTGAGGAAAAGGGGTGAAAGATGTCGCTGGCGTGCCTCCCAAACATTTTTTTGTAGGAAAAGAGCGTAGAAAAAAGTCGCCCAAAAAACAACGCTAATAGCCCTTCTCCTCCTCGCTCCTCGTTTTTCTCCTTGAGGAACCAGCTCGAGGTGACCCACACTGGCCGGACAGTGGCTCTGTTCGGACAGTTTAACTCTGGCGGAGTGAACGTGGCTCTAGATATCACAGCTGTGAAGGATGCGATTCTGTGACTGGGAAGATTTGCCCATGTGGGTCGAGAGGTTGAGTAGTTAGGCGGGTTTCAATACCTTTATCAGTTCTCTATAATATTTTTGAAATTACTTTATGCAGTAGCAGAAGCATTACAGGAAGTTAAGAAATTCGCTGGCAAATCCCAACGATTTCAGCGTTTGTTTTGCTCCCTTTTCAGCGAGGTCACTTTGCAACAATTTAAGGATCATCACGTCGACTCTGCTGCACAAAAACCGAGTAAAAATCTTTCCTGTTCAGGAGAAACCCCGAAAGATGGATGCCATTCATAGCAACCGTTCATATACCACAGCAAAACATTCTAGCTAGTGTGACAAATTGAAGTCGTCCCACCGTCTTCCCATGAATCAAAACTCAAAGTTCTCCGGAACATTTTTTCTAAAAAATTTGCAAAATCACCATGCCTACCGTGTCCTTTGAACACAGGTTGGATTGCATAGACGAAAACAAAGCCGTAGGGAACTCGTTCAGAAATCAAAATCTAAAAGAGTTTCGACATGATTGCAAGTTTTCAGAGAATCAGAGGCAGAATGGCTTTATGCCTGGGGAGTATACGACTACCCAAGACTATTCCGAATAGATCGCTTGGCAGCTCCTTGAGGTTTGTTGTATCATTCGGAGTTCGGACCAAGCCCACATCCACACACCCTTTAAGAACGAGGTCAAGCTATCTACTAATTCATCAGATTGGTAAATGAAGCAAGGCCGAGAATGTCCAGCTTACAGGCACAGTTCACGATAAGTTTTGATACCACTTTTTAGTCGATTGCACAAAGAGCTGGCTACACTCAGCGAGAACTGTACAAAACTGCCTTCCACTGCCGCTATGGGACATGACAAGTCATTTGAACTTCCTATATGGGTTCTCTCGTGATTGGTGCAATTTCTTCAGCGCCGATGAAACCCGTCAGAGGATAAACACGGTGAAATCTTTGAGCCTCTATAACACCCTAGCTTGGTCTTTTACCTGATAACACCATACAGTAGCGCTCAAAAGTCTTCGGTGAAATGCGTTGACGCTTTTTCGTTCATAACTTCTTTCTTAGTAGACCAAATTGCGCAAAATTTGGATATGTTTAACTAGAGCATATTTCACCCTGCACAACACTATTTGAGTAGAAAAGTGCAGTATCCACAGATAGAGCAAGGGACTTGTTCCGGTAGCAGATTCTGCTCAAAGGAAAGTTATTGACGCCTACAGTTATTCGCACCTTATGTGCGTTATTCTTCTCTAGTGTGTTCGGCGTAACCGCTCATACACCTTAGACATGACAAAAAGGAAAGAATTTCTAGAAGGATCATCATCTGTGTTCACAGTCGATTTTGAGTTCATGCTCTTTGGAATATCTGGAATATGATCAGATTGCAAGTTAATAGTGGTAAATATTCACAATACACTCGCGCTCCAAATATAGAAATTTCGCATGATTAGATCCAGTAAGAAAGGAGTTACGACTGTAAACTACGGCTGAGGAGCCATTTCACCGAAGACTTTTGAGCGCTACTGTATATGGTATATGTGGGGGCCACAAATTTACCCTAGCGCGATAACTCACTAGCCATTTTTATCGTGAACTGTGCCTTCAACGAGATTAGAACATCTTCACATCACTTCAGGAGCATAGGAGACACCAGGCATATTATTGCACCCTACGCGATCTCCAGAAAGTTTGAAGCACCGACTCACCGAAGTCGGTGACACTAGACAGAAGATTGTTCATCTGTGTCACACATAGTCCCAAATGATCAAAGTATGAAGTACGTCACCAGAGACTTATGAGACTTACAGAAAGGCACGTTCGCCGACCGTAGTCGTAATGAAATTGCTGCAATGCACGTAGGCACAACCGTGAATACGGTGACATATAGTCCGATCTTCTGGGTTTTTCAATGGTCACACCGCTGAGCTGTCATCATTGAGAAGATATACGGCTGCTTAGGAGCTATTCAATTTATTACCACTAAAATCTGTCTCGTATCAGAGCCTTCTGGGAAGAAAAAATACAGAAGAGAAAAATGCTTAAGTTTTATCGGCCCTGCACAAAAAAAAGAACCTACTGGACCCATCTGACAGTGAAGATTTCGAAGCGGCTTGGCGGCCAGCCAGTTGCCACTGAATCGTCGAGACATGTGAGATCGGATCGCAACCGCTCCCGTAGAACCTGCACAGGCACTTAGGGGCAAATCTTAACGACAAAAAATCCTGGCTTTAAATACGGGGTTCAACGGCTTGCTAAAAAAAGCATCTTCCAGACAGCACGTTTGCTTGTTTTCGGCGGCACCACGTTACGGTCGTTCTGAGATTGCTTTCCTTCTGTCATCACGTCGATGTTTTTCACTGTGCTGCAACCTAAGCATCATGCTAAATACCGGTTCCATCCAGTGCAAAAGCTGATTACTGTTCTATCTATGTCAGCAATCTACGTCGCTTTAGAAGCGTAACAACAAGATTAAAATGACGAGAGAAGAAACTTTAAGAACATCAAGCCTTTATTTTTAAACACCAGCGACTCTCCCGAAAATATCATCCCGTTTGTGTTTTCCTATGCCGTCAGCTAGACAACGTCTTTAGCTGCTGTTCCATTTCAAGGGTTGCTGAGGTCACCGCACTTTAAGTCACAGCTGAATTTTGTGGGGTATCTAGTTAAGGGCTCAATGGAAGTGAAAGTCGTAATAAGTGCAAGAGAAGTGGAGTGAACGCGAAAATCAGCGTATTTATAAACAAGCGAGCCTTCAATAATGAAGTAATACCAGGGAATGGACGAGAATTTGACGACAAAAGTTGCTTGAAAGGGACAACCTCTGTAGCCTCTACAACGTCGTGAAAGCTCGTCCGTCTTTGGACGTGCAGGTCGCATGCCTAACCCAGCTCTGGGGACCTTATTACGCGTTATCTAGGCCGTCATCTCAGGCGAAGTTTTAAAACATTCTTATTGTGAACTATGCCTCGAAGACTCAATAAATTAAATAGTAAATGAAACACACGAACAGCTTCCTCATCGAAACGGTTGATTTAGTGACGACAGAGGTAAGGATGAAAGTGCCCAGTGGTATCGCTAATCCGCGCATGTTCAAAAGATAAACTGGGACGACCCTAGATGTTTGTACATGCTACAAGGGACTTTATTCGAAGTCACTAGTTTTATTTATATTTTTTATGTAGAAACAGTTGAGACATGTGGGGCAGGGAATGTACCCGGTTAACTTTGCAGTGTCAGGGATGTCAAGACAATCAGAAAATAGTGAACTAGATTCGAGAATGACCATGCCAAAACGTATCTCTCGACACCTACCATTTGGAGAAAGTCTTCATGAGATTCTGGAAAAACTGCTAATATTCGATTACTTAGATCTCGACGAGTTCATGACTGTGAGAGCACTTACCTCTTCGGGAGCGATTTCCCTCAGGAATGCCAAATTCACTGGTGCCTTGAGAAGCTCCCGAGACCTACTATCCTGAGATGTAGCTATGGTCAGAACCATGAAATGTAGCGCTAGTCCATCACTCGAAAAAAGAAGCCAAATATTTTCGTTCAAGTTTTGGGACCACTTCCTTTCATAGTTAAGAACAGGTCTCATAGTGCGATATTCCACTTCATCTTCAAAATAGGGCAAGTACTTACTTAAACTTATGCAGACGCATTGCTTGGAGGAAGGAAGATGAATAAAATAATAAAGTCTCTGAGTTTGACCAGCCTTTTTGTGGGATGCGTCCCGTATCTGACTTTCATTCAGAATCATATTGGCAGTTGAATGCGCATGTGGCCTACAAATTACCTAGGGCTTTGTTTTTGCCAATTGCTCTACCAGGAGTCAGAGATCATAATGGCCTGGGTGTTTTCCTTCATGACTTCTGTTTGGCTTTATAAGACAGCAGGTTCTTTGTGCACCTTCAGTACAGTCATGAGTAATGAATCAGATAGCACTCTAACCATAACTCGGGCAAGGAAATAATCGGAACAGGTAACTGCGAATAAAAACTCAACAAGCGACTCTTACGACAGTTCTGAAAACTATCGATAGTGTATAGAGTAAAGGCGAGACAATGGACTCTGAAAGAGAAGGAAATTCGGAGTTGAGACGCAATCATAACACTCATTCCATAAATGGATGCGAAAATGAGCCGCTAAGAAAGTAAGTCAATGAGTGAAAAATGAGAGTAAAGGACACGGTTCTCCCTTAAATATCTTCCCGATGCTTACTACAGTGAAACAAGGAATGATGGGTATGCCAAAAGGACGATGGCTACGCCGTAGTCGACGATTTATGGCAAGGTCTTTGGCAAAGTTCGTTTCCACCCTCCGGGTTGCCCCCTTGTCCAGGTTGCCCCCTTGTAGATCAGGCTTAATTATACCTTTCCATAAAATGAGTACCCGGATTCTTCTGAAAACTCCCAACTATTCACAATGTTGGCAAGGTAGCCGAGTCGAAGTCGCCAAGTTGAGCCCCATACGCTTGCTGTACGGTCGATCTACTGCAA
This sequence comes from Haemonchus placei, assembly GCA_900617895.1. NCBI lineage: Eukaryota > Metazoa > Nematoda > Chromadorea > Rhabditida > Trichostrongylidae > Haemonchus > Haemonchus placei. The sequence goes on along the minus strand of UZAF01017229.1, from coordinate 9,864 downwards.
TCGAAAAACTCGATGAGCCATAATTGAAGAGTATATTTATTAGGGTTCGATCTGCGAATTGTGCCATAAAAATATTATATAAAGATCAAATCTTGATTAATTCGGGCCTCAAAATACGTTCTCGCAATGAACTCCCACTCAGGTACTGGATTACGTGGGTGGCCTGCACAGTTAACTGAATAGCCGATGTACAAGTAACTGCTTTCCTTTTTCCAGAAGAGTCTGGTACCAATTATCCGACCTACTAGGAGGAATGGGAGGCTTTGTCATCTGGATTGTCGAGCAGGCTTGATATCCCCCTGCCATACAGGTGAGACAGTACGTCAGATGCGACTACAACACCTCCACCCTAGGTTGGTGATAGGCTTAGGCCTGTACCCCTTCCTATAGTGAAAAGAGGAAAAAGTCATTCCATGCAAAGTACACATCAGATTTTCAAGGTCAAACAAAAGTAAGTAAAGGAGATCTATTGCTGGCAGATCAGGCACCCAGTGCCTGCACCCAGAGAACGACCATCATCTTTTCCGAGGTGAGATTCTCTACTCTACGAGGACTATTTGGCAAAACACAACAGGAACGGCATGACAAAAACTAGACCGTCGTCCAGGTCGGCTGATTGGGTACTGGATTTGGCTGGAAGGGATAAAGGCAGTGACTTCTGCATCGGCTGGCTATCCCGAGTCATTGTATAGGCCATTTACTCAATTCGGAACGGCTCACCACGATTCTGGTTGGAACTCGAAAGGTGGGAGAATGCGATAAAGGTATCCCAGAAGTGGGACAGATCAACGCCAAAGACTAGATCCTTACGGAGATGTAGCTCAGATGCAAGAAAGGCCTGTCCTGTGAGAGCCTGCAAGCCTCGAAAAGAAGCACTGCTTGCAAATGAAAACCATCAAGGGAAAAAACATATTCAAAAAAATTCAATTCCAAAGAAAACTACGAATTTCTACATAGGGATGTAGCAGAGGGAAGTTGAAGCCTTCATTCATAGGAGCACCCAATAAAAAGCTTGGAATGAGAATTTTGAAGAAACTGTAACTTTACAGGGTAAGGTGCACCTTACCCGGTTTCCTACAAGCCATAGAGCTGAAAGAGCAGCGGACTCTTCAAACGTCTTAAATAGGAAATGCCGCTGTGATCTTGTATTTTGGTCTGGGGACCTATAGTGGGCCCCAGCTCTGCTGTGAACTGAAGAGAGTACAAAAAGTACGCTAACTATGGCATAGCCAAGTTCCTGGTCATCTGCTAACTATTAAACTTTGCCCTCTTACATCGATGTTTTTCAATTAGTACACCTTTATCGTCATGTTTTGAAGTGCCGACGTCAGTTCCAGTCTTTTTTAGTGCAATGTTCAACATGACGCTATCTGAAACTTGAATCTTCAGAGCGATGCAAAATGACGATGACACTTCGAAAGTGCCAATATTTCACCGCAAAAAAGACCCTCTTCACAAACCCTTTCACATTCGAATCTACAAGAAATCTATACCGACGAGATACAACGCCAATGGCCTTCTGTACCGAACTCGGAGTTGGTGGATATGAAAGTGATACAAATGTCAAGACATACATGGGAACCTCCCTCACCGATTCAATATCGCATTTCCTCCTTAAACAGTGCAAGTGTAGTGTATGAACAGTGTCTTCGCATCATATCTCAACACTGTAGCGCCCTTCACGTGAAATGAACCAAGTAGTGTTTTAAGTATCTTCTAGTGCCGTCGAAAAAACTGTCGCAAATCTGGAACATTCTAGAATTGTCTTTGAAAAGATCCTCCATAATTCATCTACATACAGAGTATCAGTGACGGAGGTGGTGTAGTGCCGGGTTCGAATCCCGGATCAAGTTCCACCTGAGCCAACTAAGCCTTACATCCCTCCGCGGTCGGTTGATTGGTACCAGACAGATCATTGTATAGCCTGCAAATGCATTCATTACACCACTACGATACTGAATGGAAGTCGAATGAGTGGGCGCATCTCACAGGCGGAATTGATCAACGCCAAGAGACTTCATCCTTTTTCTTTTGTAGAGCCAAGAAAGCACACAGAAGAGGCTAGCTGCGATGGACTGTCATCATGAAAGCTGTAGCAACATGGTTGAAGGATTAGAAAGGTCGTGAACTAATGAACTTCACCGATCTGCTCATACCATTGCAATTACTGTGCTGCGAACTAACCATAAGCAGCCTAGCAGCCCTAGAATTGTTTTGGAAGATCATCCATATTTCATATACATATAGAGTATGCGTGGCGGAGGTGGTGTAATGACAAGTGGCGCACTAACCCGCTAGCACGGTTACGGCTTCGAATCCTCTGATCGCTGTCCGCCTAGGCCAACCAGTTCTTCCATCCCTTCTAGGTCGGTTAAATGGTATCAATACCTGCTCATATCGAGTACAGTATTGCAAAATGTGCTCTCTCCCACCATGTAAAGCATCCAGGTTGGAATACAAGAAAATTGACGTACGACTCCACCAATCGTTAAATCCTTAAAATAAACTGTTGAAGCTCTCTCGTTGTATCCTTTCTGAATGAGAAGGACTTCAATCTCGATGTTACTGCACACGACTGGGAGGTGTGTTTTCACTGGAATATGTTCAAGGGAGTATCTGAGAAAGTCATCTGATGACAATTCTTGGCGATGACTTTGAATTAGAACATTAATTATCCAGCAAGATCAAACGTTTGCCCTTTGAGGACATTCAAGCGCGAGCCGTCAAACATTCCAGACCAGGATATATTGGCTAACGAAGGTAAACGCAAGTAGGCAGCAGCTCAGCCGTCACACATTCCAGACCAGGATGTTTGAAAAGACATCTACTGATGGGTAGGTAACTGAGAATCTGCACATCAGCATTCCTCATCATGATGTTACTCAGTAAAGAGTGGACCTGAAGCTTTTGCATGTTCTACTCAAAATCATGCTTTTTTCGCTAAGATTTTTATATATTTTTACTTATTTCTCCACGGCATATCTTTGGGGAATGCGTTTTGATTACGCATCTATAAGTGGTAGTTCCATGTGAGGTCATAGGAATCAGTGTGGCAACATATGGGGATAAGAGCTTTGTAAACATTGCTGAATCAGTGGTAGTCGAAAAAAAGAATTTTTCTAGGAGTCAAAATGATCGGACTTTGAATTTCTGCATTTTTTCTACGCGTTTAATTTGAAAGTGTGAAATTAGTGGAACTCTCCAGTTTCTTCAGTGGTAATCAGTGTTAGTTTTCACCAAAGGTCATATGTCGGACACTGAGTACCATAAATGAACTCTTCCATCCCCAGATTCCAAAAATTTCAGGTAGATCTCGGATTCGCTCATAAAACAAATCCCTTCCATTGGCTTATTTCGACATGTCGTTGCTTTACACCTTCTCTCGGTATGGTCAAAAACTAGTAAATCAGCCCATCCATCTAATTTATGGGCGTTCACTACTTGGGCAGGGCTGGTGCACTTCCAAGTACACCTGATTACGTCTATTACAATGCAGTACAACTAGAGTATATGACGTTCACAGTCTACTGATCCTGACCGGTTTCCAATGACTTATTGGTGTTCACGACACATTCTGGGTAAGGCCAGAAATGCTAAACGCTGGAGCAGTTGAAATTGATGAAAAAAATGAGGCAGTAACTATTCTTTATTCAGGCTAACACTCAATACCTTGCTGACAAGTACGTGAGTAAAGGTAATACGGACAATGCAAGGATTCATATTATAGACGGGGAACCTGATACAGTCACTTTTCTAATCCCATCCCTTTCACCTACAGTATCTCCGGAACAGGTTTGTTGGAATCGAACAGAAGCATAAATTCGAGTCTTTCCCATACTTCTTGTTTTGATGTTACGAGCAGGTCCTCATCTCGTTCCTAATGTTGAAGATACACGCCATTGCACGCTCCAAGCTCTACACGATGATGCTTCAGAATCCTACTAAAGTTACATTCTGTTCTAGCTTGATCTCAAGACACTTACGTTTCAGCATATTTTGTCTAAGTCTCAGAAGATGGACCTGAAATAGAACTACGACCCCAGATTGCAATTAGCGTTGTGTTATGCTGGCTGTGTTTATCTCATACGGAACATGTGCAACTGCCAAATGGAAACAGATCCAATCCAAATAAGCAATACATAAACAATCAAACGATACAAATAATAATGCTGATTTGGGACAGTAGTCAAAATGGAACAGCAATAAAGACCAGAGCCCGCTAGACACCACTTGAGGTAAGACGCTAAGACGTGATTTGAGTATGCTCATCGGTGGGGAGACGAACCGTTTTCAGTCAAGCATGTGTACTCTAATCCAACATGATTCAAAAGAAATGCAGAAATGAATTACAGGATTCAGCGGTCGGCTTGTTCAAAGGTACCCGTCCTTACCTGAATGTGAGTTGTGGCGTGATCGGCCCACTTCCTAGGATGAGCAACTCGTTCGTCCTCCATTGTAGCGGGATTTTGAATGAGTTGTCGGATTTCAGAAGAATGAAAGGCTTGGTTGGCCGGAAAAGTGTCGATTCAGCATTCGATTCCTTATCCATGCATGCGATGGGTGCGCCACTTGTAAATACACCCTGACCAGGCCATATTTTCTCTCAGAAGTGAATAACTTGGCTGTAATACATACAGTTTGATTTCCCAGAACAAATGCCGCTCCATGATTTATAGTCTGACCCTTCCGGGAACCTGATTCTGCCAACTCATGTTCATCATTGGCCGTTCTCTGAAACCCTCGACGGATGTCTACAAATCACACGACGCGCTCCTACTGCACCGTATCGCTACTATGGCATCTTTCAGAGTAGAGCGTTGAGCGTTGGGCGTCGACCGGTGACCCTCGGTCTGTTGAAACCCGGCCATCGATTGATAAGTAATCTACAGTGAATTTCAATTTTTTCGGATATGATCTTAATATTTTACTTTGATTGCTAGGTAGTTTTTGTTTAATGGTACTCTACCACTATGTAAAGCTATACCCGTTCTGCTTGAAAAATGTCATGCTCCAAAGCAAAAACCTTCCGCTGCGGCCGGACGCTGACGCGTTCTGTTAGTGCCGTTAACACAAGAAGGTCGAGCGTCGAGTGCTAAGCGCTTACGCTCGACGCTGTAGTCTGAAAGCGCACTTTTGTGTTACTGCAGTCACACGCTGCATCAAGCTGGGTTCGGAGCACGGTGTAGTACAAACTTTGGAGAACGAAATATTGGAGCCACTTCCGAAGAGAAAAGCTAGTCGATTTTCACAGATATTTGCTTTAATTTCAAAGGAACAATGCAGAGCACATTGCGCTCTAAGGATTCGCCATGAACCCTCATTATGGCAAAATTGCGAAACCAACGACTGTGTGATTTGATTCGAAAATATACGGTTTGTCTCGATTCCAAGGAAATTTCCGTTAAGGGGAAAGCTAATGCAATTGTTTAGCTTTCCTCTATGAGCTCGTACAAAGAAAAAAATGAACAATTTTCGATTCTGGGTAATTTCCAGCTTTGCGTAGCTACTACACTATCGTCACCACAATGTTAAAATAGGTTGAAACAAAGAGATATCGTTTGATGAAGGATGGGAAAAAGAAGCTATTTGGGTCAAAAATCGATGCCGCTTTGCTATGTACCCTCACGTTCCGTTTCGCTTAAAAACTAAGGGGCGTTTGAATGTAGTCAACGACTAGTGTGGGTCACCACCCATTGCAGACTAGTCTATAGGGATAAAAAGTTGGTACTAAATTAATGACCTCTTCGGGGTAAACGCTTTGTTCTGTCGAGATGATTACGATCAGGGATTAGACCCCCTGCGTGGTGACCGAGACCCCCAAATGGCATCACCCCACTTCCTCCCTCCCACACCGTATACGACAATCATAAATCAACCTAAATAAACACGTCTACTCGACATTGACAACATGTTAACTCAAGTTACTTTGAAAATGACTTATATACTTATCAGGAGAAATATTGTGATATTTTGATGAATTCGTGACCGAAATTGCTTAAAACCTGAATCAGCATGTTATTAACATCGCGTTACGAGTTAATACAAGTTAACATTGAATTACCTGGCAAGGTTTCAAGTACGAGAAGAAGCTTCTGCTTACTTAAAGTATAAATTCAGTTGTTTAAAATTTATAGCAGTAATCCGACGAGCAGAGGCAAACTTGTGGGCACCCATTCATTCGTCTTCAATCTGTTTTAAACAAAGCCTGGAACATTGGAAATGGGTAAGGATTAAGTCAAGAAGCGCTGTATTTTAAAAGTTCTGGAGAAAGAGGAAATTCCCCGTGCCAGCCAATGTCGTCCCAATATAACGTATTATACCTCAGCTTAGACAAGTCGGATTTTAATCAGGAGATTTCTTTTTTTAATGACATTGCCTGCACACTGACTTGTACATTGGCTGAACACCGCAAGTCATTCTAAAGGCTACATGCGCTTCCATTATGCCATTACGATTCTGAATGGAAGTTGACTGCAAGGGCGCATCCCTCAGATGGGATTGCTTAAGGCCGAAGATTTCATCTTTTTCACTTTGTTCCCGTAGAATGCTCGGCAATGGTGAATACACTTCTGTGACCCAAAATAGGATTCATTGAAGTCAAAAAGCTATACTTTTGGACAACGTCCAAAGCAGTGTTGAACTGCGTGCAGCCTGCCTCTACACTGTTTTTTAGGGACGTATGGGGATCAAGGAAAACTTTTATCCCGAATTCCTTTAACAGTATCATCCGCGATAAGGGAAGTCACAGCTATTCTATGTATAATATTTCGAGATTACATCAGAGAGGACAATACATGGGAAGTTGAGCAGACTTCTCACAATTTTAGCACGATTTCAGCTCAAGAATTAGTTTACAACATTACAACAGAGAGGTATTTCGAGTCGATCACTTCCCTTTCAGTCATCTGCAATTTGTTCAAGTAATGGGTTCTGGTCTACTATAGTATTTCCTGCCGATGTAGCTCATTCGGTTAGAGGTCCCTAGTCTTCCAGATGCTCATGGCATGAACTGATTGGATTACGTGCAGATGGTGGGTCGTCAAATATTCACGAGCTTCTTTCAATATATTGCCAATGATATTCTCACGCGCAGTGCAGCCGGCATTGGCACTCTCCTTAATCAACCAACATCAATAAACAAACAGCACACGGTCTTTCCATCAAGATACAACTCGAGATTATTTGTAAACAAAGCACGACCGGTATGGTAAGAAGCAAAGATCATCTGCTCAACAAAGCAAATGGCGAGAATTAAATGGACTTATTACTAGTCAAGCGTGCACTACTTCAGCATAATGGATACATTCCGTCGAGACCAGCGATTTCTTTTTTTATTCGCTGGCTGGTACTGATGGTTGGTAGAATAAAAAGTATGTAAGGTATGGGATGGTATTGAAGGTAGGCCACATAAGCAGTGACTTTTCTGGTGGTGCTTAAAGAATTAAATGGACTTTTGACTAGTCAAGCGTGCACTACTTTAGCATAATGGATACATCCCGTTGAGACCAGCGATTACTTTTTTTGTCTTCGCTGGCGGGTACTATGATGGTGTGGGTGCAATGATGGTATGGTAGAATAAAAAGTATGTAGGGTATGGGCTGGTGTTGAAGGTAAGACATAAGTAGTGATTTTTCTGGTGGTGCTTAATAAGAACTGCCCAGACGCTCTACTACTTTATTTCACCGAACTAGCTTTTCTAATATGTATAGCCGAGGAGTTCAGAGGGTGTCTGCACTAGGAAAAAACACAAGTTCGATCCTTGCGAATGCCTAAAGCCATGACTGCAAAAATTGCAAAAATGGTGCCAGTACCAGCGTAATGGGCCCAGGTTGACAAACTGGCTGATGAAGAATCCCGTAGCAAGAAATGCGGTTAGGTTCGCCAAAGAATCCTATTATAATGCTAAGATATAACATGGCGTAAATAACCCCCACAACTAATATTGTTTGCATTTAGCAGATAATGTAGGAGCTGCAAGAAAACTCAAAATTGAGGAGACACTTCGGGTTTATGCCTCTACGGTGGATGTCATCTTTACAGCAGGACAAGCGATAGGGAAAGCCTAAATCCTGCTACCTAGCCTCCATCGATCTAGAGAAAGCTCTGAAGGTGATTCGTCTGAATAGTGCTCCGAGGACGATCAGAACACGTGATGTTCCCAGTCATGACATAACATAGGTCCGAGGCAGCCGCTCAGCAAGAGCTATAGATGTCCAGCTGAGACTACCAAAAGTCAGCTCTGAGCTGATTCTTCTTCCTGTTATCATGGTATGCCACCACAATGGAACACGAGAGGAGTCCACTGAAGACCCATGCTTGCACAGATGACATCGCTCTGAGAGTAAAGAAGAATTCCAGGTCAAGCCGCAAAACGGCAGAAGCTAATGGCGGAAAAAGGGCTCCGATCAACCTTGAGGAAGACCAAGATTACAAGACTGGAATTGAGGGAGTCCACTGCATTAATGACAACCGAAATTGCTTTAATACGCTGAAAGGAAAGGCATACCGTGCAGTGGCGAGGCCCACAATGCTTTACGGCAGCGAGTGCTGACCTGTAAATTGTAACTGTTATTGTTTATTGCACAGGCTAACACCCATGCTTAAATAACAAAAGCATAAAAACTCAGAAGTAACGAACAAGGAGAACAGTTCCTAGGCAATCTAAAGTTAACTAGGAGCTACAAGAGCGAAAGAAAAAGAAAGAAGAAACAACAAAAAAAGGCTAAGGAGGTAACAAATAATGTTAGGATGTAAGACCCCTTTCTAAGGCGCTCTTGAATGAACTTAGTTTGTCCGTCGAAATAACTAGTCTAAGCAGCCTAGTAAACTCCGAGCTAGCTCTGTTAACAAAAGAGTGGCGTCTGACGTTGCGTTTAGCCCTGGCAATTGAAAATTTTGTAGGGCATTCTCTAGTTCTCGATTCCCTGAAGAATAACAAATTATTTATCTTGAACCCCGAATAATCACGAAAAATCTGGAAGAGCGTTATCAAATTTCCTCCTTCTGAACGCTAAAGTTTCAAGATTGAGATTGACGTTCCGCCGTACTCTAGAAGGGAACTGATCATACTCGAAACCGAGTAATTTCAGGAAAAGCTTTTGAGTAAAAGTTTTTTAAACCCTTCCCCACATGTTGGCAGCTTTCGCTCTGTGCAGATTAAATATGACGGTACCGTATTCTAGTAAGGGTCTAACGTAGGTTGTGTAAGCTCTCAGGAGCAAAAGTGAGTCCTTAGTTGTCAAGGCTTTAAAGGTCCAATCTGGGAGCTCTTGCTTTAGAGGCTATCCTAGAACAGTGTTCGTCGAAGCTCAGATCGCTAAGGATGAGGAAACCTATGTCCCTGGTTTCATTCACCACCTCTAACCGATTGTATATGAGGGATCAACAACAACTTTACCTAAATGTAGAACCTTGGTTTTTTCTTGGGAAATGGGCAGGTTTCATTGCGCTGCCCAGCAGCTGATATCATTGATAGCATTCTGAAGTAATTCTTTGTCAGAATTAGACGATACCGGATAGTAAAGCTTGAAATTGACTGCAAATGCAACGTATTTAATTCACGCGAGCCAGATAACTCCGGCAGTTCGTATGTGGAGATATCAAAAAGGATGGGGGACAAAACACAACTCTGCGGTACACCGCTGAGCATAGGCGCTGGTTCGGAAAAGATACATTTGACGCGAACAACAAAGGATCGATCACTGAGGAAGGCTTTAACTCAAGCTACAATCCGATGATGAATACCTACTAGTGCTAGCTTATAGATAAGTTTAGTATGGGAGACTCTGTCAAATGCCTTTGCGAATACCAGGTAAACAACATTTGCTCCTTGACCATTATCTAGGTATGCTGTCCAGTCATCAA
>UZAF01017228.1:30577-51538 GCA_900617895.1 Haemonchus placei | reverse complement strand
TAGGTCCACGTAAACAGGAGTTATGAATTGGCTGCCCACAATTTCTATCGCGCACAACCTGCTCCCTGTGGGTGGAGTCTGCTCCTACCACCTGTCATAAGTGTCCCCATGCTGCCCCCTGTACTCCTGCCAAATTTGAGCTTTCTAGGTCAACGGGAACAGGAGTTATGAATTTGCGGACCAAAATTTCTAACGCGCACGCCGCGCCCCCTGTGAACGGAGTCCGGTCCTGCCACCTACCATAGGTGTTCCCATCCTGCCCCCCTTACTCCTATCAAATTTGAACGCTCTAGGTCCACGGGGACAGGAGTTATGAATTTCCGGTCAGACACACACACCGACACACACACACACAAACAAACACACACACAAACACACCGACACACCAACAGACACACTTAGCGAATTATATAAAGTAGGATTTTACAAACATTGTACTCATTAACATACATTCATCATTAAGATTTCTATCTGAATGATTCAAAAAAAGCAAAATGGATTCATGAACTTGTCTATATTCATAATCTTCAAAAGGGAAACTTGAATATTTTCATTATCTTGAGCACAACTTAATTCGACCCAAAGTCTTGTTTACCAGTGCAAATTTCGAAGTATCGCAGTGATTTCAGAAACTTTTTTGCAGATACAGATTGCTTAGGAGAAAAGCTACAGACACGAAAGTGCAATCAAACACGACAGCGATCAACTCACAGGCCGTCAGCTCCTGCGAGTAAGAGTCTACCAGAGTATCTGTGGGGCTCATGGAGTGATTGGAACGAGTGGGGAATGTGTTCATGCCCGGCTAATCAACGTCAAAGGTTCGTTCACATTGGTTAGATAAAAACCATCATGAGAGTAATCTTGGACCAAACCACTCAGGAGGAGCCCAGTTCTTGGGTGTCCCTAATAGTTATTGGTTGATAACTTTAGTAGATATTTGATACCCTAGCACATTAGCACGATAAATGCTTATTGTTACAGCCAAATCGGCTACACTGATCTTCCATTATTTATTTATTTGTTTATATCCTATACTGCTATATTTTCTCCATGGCTTCCTCGTGAGAGCGAGTGGGACAGTCAGAACTGAGCACAAAAAAATTACAAGGTGAAAAGGGCAAAAGAACGAAAGAACTAGCAAATGACCTGCTCGTAGGGATCAATCCTTCTTTTATGAACTGGGAGATATCTCGAATAGCGAGGTTTCCCAGATAAATGAAATAAATATTGCAGGAAACGGCACTGCATTGGCCTAGCATGCTCCGGATGTGACGTGAACTATAGTGTTTGTGAACGACCGTGTGTCACGGAGAAATGGTGGAGCGATTGGAGCGAATGGGTACGAGGTAAGTAGACCATTCCGTCGAAAGAAATCATAACAATTCCAAAACGAAAGTTTTTGGCAAAAAAATGGTCTGTTTGCATACACTTCCTTATAGGGACCNGCATTGGCCTAGCATGCTCCGGATGTGACGTGAACTATATTGTTTGTGAACGACCGTGTGTCACGGAGAAATGGTGGAGTGATTGGAGCGAATGGGTACGAGGTAAGTAGGCCATTCTGTCGAAAATATCATAAAAACTCCAAAAAGAAAGTTTTTGGCAAAAGATTTGGTCTGTTTCCATACGTCGGCTTACAGGGACCAGCTGATGTGCACGTAGTGCTTCAATCCTCCCAGACTGGGCTGGTACTAAACCAACTTCAGAAGCTCAGTGATCTGGGCGGGTATCATCTGAAATTTTGATCTCACCATCAGAGCTAAGGTAGTCCCTATTGGCACTATGCCAACTCCGATTATTATCACCAAGAGCAAAAGGGGAAATTGATCTGGAATCCGGACAAAACCACATCGTTAAAGAAATATATCACTGAAGTGCCTAAATAATGAGTTAGTATGGCAAAAATCCAAAAGACCTGATCTTTGAGAAGGCGAGCTTTTTAATATATTCTTAAACCATTACTCATCTTGAGCAACATTTTTGTGGTTAATATCACTAGCACCTTCTTTAGGACCCACCAATATTCGATTCCGTTCATGGTGTTCACTGAATAGCGATGGTCGCTCACTCACTACCATGCAGGTCAATGAATCCTCTCCAACTGCAGTGCCTCTTACTCAGCGTGGGTCTTTAAGAGCTTATAAACAAAAACTCAGCACAGTCTACAGTTTAGTAGTATCGTTCAAGGCAAACAACGGGTTCTTTTAATGGCGGAGGGTTGAAGAAAGGAAATATTGAAACGATGCCTCAACGGCATTCATTTTCGGTAGAGTTCCCACGAAAGAAAGTTCGGGAACAGATAGCTCAAATTCTTGCCGACAGTTTCAGCAACACTTCCTGCTATGTCGATATCGTTCTGTCAGGTGATACATGGGATGCATGAGTTTTGTGCGGGAAACACCCCCCAACCATATGCTCAGCCTTCAACGGCTGTCTACAAACTTCAGTCCTCGTCTCATTTGGGACTACATTCCTCTTCACCGAGTAAGATACGAGCTTTTTTGGTGAAAATCGTTTATCAGAAATGGCTCTTAGAGTGGGATTGGTTCTCCGTTGCCTCATACACGGCTTGGCCATCCATTTTCCTTCGTTCCTTCCCGACTTCTGTCGTGAAGTCAAACTATGAGTTTCTCATGTTGCTCCACTTCCCTCATCTGTCACCCACCCTGTCCTCACCTGAAAAGAGCAACCTCTAATCTCGGATGGCCACATAAAACAACACTATGCTCTGGAGCCTCGGAGGCCAGGACTTTTAATGTGCTTGGATTCTGGTGGTGTTCAAAATGTGTCCTTCTGCTCTCTTTACTTTAAAATGTCATTACCTAATAAAGGCCTACCATTTTGCTTTTCAGAGCAATGGAGCGAGTGGAAAATTCGACCTGGCGTTGCGTTCCGTCATCGGCTGCTACCAGAGATATCATTACATAGTTCGAATACAGCCGTTGACATTCAGTACCAACTGCTTATCAGCGCTTCGCCCACCCGTGTTACTTTGTCATTTTGTTTATATCTAAGCACTCTAACGATGATATCGGGTTTCTTTGCTCAATGTTTGATTTCTAGACTATTCGCCTCTTGCCGTACTTCTAAGGGATCTCTCTTATAGCTTTTGGGCATTTCATTCTTATCGAATTTATTACAAGTATACTGATAAAAACTTTCATTAATAATTGGATATTCCACATGAGATCGAGAATTGAGACATTATTTGTGTCGATTTACATCATTCCAGTCCATGATCATCATGATAGTGTCCGCTGTTCTGAAACGACTCAAGCATTTGGCAACTCGAATATGAAGATAAAGCATTTCATTTGGTTTTTCGGAAGGTGTGTAAATCTAGACTTAAGCCCAAGAAAGCCTGCTTTTCCATGATCTAACAACGAGCGGACCCCAGCCTTATGAGGACTGTAGTACCAATGAGATTGGAAGTAGATTGTTGTATTGATGAGGAGAAATAGACGAAATTTTTGAACGGTCAAAGTAGAATCATCGATCAGGCAAGAATTTTTTGGATACTTCATTGAATTCCAGCAATTTCCTGATTAATAGTCATCTCCCAACTTCGTGTGACTCATTGAATTGAAATTTTGCCCCTTTCATTGTTCTTAATGAAATTCTGCCAGCTGTTCAAATAAGAACCTTCTGGATCGAAAAACTATTCGAATCGGTCAAATTAAAGATAACGATCAAGGAGCTCGACTCACAAATAGTAGTAGGCTACTGATAATCACCAATTAAATCAAGTTAAGAGTTAGTTATGAAAAATGAAAAAATGGACAAAAAACAAAACAAACTAGAGAAAAATAAAGGAGGTTGGGAGAATGGGTATCTTTGAGCGACCCATCTTTCTTAGGTTGAATTAGGTCGAAATAAAAAGAAACTTGATAAATGGCAAACCTCAATACAGCACTATCCATCACTCCAATGGGGGTTTTGAGTTGATCGACAAGAAAATGGCTACCATCGCCTTTCATTGCCACTAATACACCGGTCACACTTGTTTTTTCGTGCATCGCTACGGTCACCTGAATTACCATGACTTTTTCTAGATCAAGAAGAATATTCAAGGAGAAAAGGTAATTGATTGCATCCTAAGTTTAGCATTAACAAGACCCGAAGATGGCAATCAATCGTATGAGTAAAAAAAATCTGGTAGGGTAACTGTTGCCAAAACGGGCCAGACAAATAGGTGTATCAGTTCCGAACGGTTGAACAAAAAAAAAACTACACACAAAAGTGCAAGGAACCTCAGACTCTGCTGGGAATAAGTATTGTAGTTTCTATGACTAATCATACGTAGATACCCAAACTATGTATGCGGCACATATAAGATACCATATCCGAGCAACAAAAAGAAACCAACATTGCTCCCTGCAGCATTTGCGAAGAAACGAAGATACCGTTCCCGAGCATCAGCCACCTCGTCACAAGTGTCACTAGCCGAGGTCATCCAATAACAAATGAAACTTCGAACGCAAAGTTAGGCACTTGAATTGCCACTCTGAAAGGCACATGGGACTTGCTACTGATCTCTATTTAGAGTGTCATACAGTACTGACTGGCGCGACTACGCTTGTGATTATACACATCTATGGACATAAATCTTTATTAACATATATTTATCACTAAAGTAACCAATCTGATAAAACATAACAACAGTAATTATCTGCGACTAGCCATTTAAGGCAACTGGGATGCATTATACTTAATGGATAATACAAACTACGCGTAGTCACCAAAATTAATGGGAATAGGCGATCGACAACCCTTGGTATCTGATCAATAGGCGTGTTTAGCAACGAATAGAGACTCCGCAGCAGCGCCAGCAGCATCTTCACCTTCATACTTTCCCATGGCAGCCATGCCGTTGGCCTGAAAAATTACAATTCCACATTCACAGACGGACACTTTGTATGCACCATCCGTATTCTTGAATATGNGTATCTGATCAATAGGCGTGTTTAGCAACGAATAGAGACTCCGCAGCAGCGCCAGCAGCATCTTCACCTTCATACTTTCCCATAGCAGCCATACCGTTAGCCTGAAGAATTATAATTTCACTTCACAGACGGATACTTTGTAGGTGTTATCGTTATTCTTGAAAAAGATTATATGATCTTACCTTAGCCCTATGCAGGAAGACTCTCTGGGCGGCCTGAACGTTTTCATCCTTGCCCTGCCATGCCTTCAGAACTGAAGCTTGTAGAGCACGACCGTATGAGAAGCTCAGCTTCCACGGCTTCAGAAGTTTAGCCTAAATATGCATCCGGTTAATGAGAGAATCACTACATGATGATTCCTGGAAACCAACATTGTTGATAGCATGTAGATTAGCGGTTGCGTCCAATTCAGACTGTCCGCCTGAAAGGAACGTGATGCCGGGTACAGCAGCTGGGACTGTGCGGCGAAGGGCGGTGACTGTAGCCAAACCGATTTCTTCATGACTGACCTGAGAAAGACAAAGAATCCACTTCCAAACTCTTTGAAAAAATCCATTTTTAAGAGCACTCACCTTGTGCGGGCATGATTGACCTGGTGTGACCATGTTGGGCTTCAACAGGGTACCTTCGAGGTACACATGATGATCAGCCAGAGCCTTGTAGGTGTAGGCCAAGACCTGCTCAGTGACCTAAAACAAAATTTTATGTAAACAAAAAGACAATTAGGAGTATTGTAAGAGACTCTTCCAATCTATCAACAAGGTTCACTACTTTTTCCCTGAAAACCATAGACAAACAGACCTTTTGGGCACGGTGAATGTCATGGTCACCGTCACAAAGGACTTCAGGCTCAACGATGGGAACGAGACCATTAGCCTGGCAAATCGATGCATACCTGAAAAAGGTCTTCTCTAAAGCAAGAAACTATGAGGAAGCGAAGCTGTAAGAATATTAGCAAACCTTGCCAAGACGTTGGCATTTTCCAACATTGCCAAATGTGAAGGAGTATGAGGTCCAATGTTCAAGACACAACGCCATTTTGCGAAACCACATCCTCCCTACAGAAGATAAATCTTACAAAATGTTATCGTAGCACTGAGCTTTAATCATAAAGAATAGCGCATACCTTTTTGAACACAGCAGCTCTCTGAGCAAGGTTATCGAGACCCTGAGTGGTTGTTTCCCCAATGGTTCCAGCTAGTGGGACGACACCAAGATCTACTTTGATTCCTGGGATGACTCCCTGTTTTTTCAGCAGATCGACGAACTTCTCTCCTTTGTCAGTTGACTAAAAAACAAAATAACAGCATTCATCTGAGAAAAAACGCATTTCCTTTGAAACATTACATCACTAAAAAAAGGAGACCAAGAGCAACAACCTAAGATCAAACAGCAACACGTTTATTCTCAAAATAAATATTCAAAGACCAAGGTGACTGAACACTCTACTTATGACAGCAGGGCTGACTTGCGAATACTTGGTTCAGGACTTGCACAACACAAGACGGATTTAATCGTCCCGTGAATGTGTGACACAGTAACCCAAACACACGCTGAAGCGCCTCCAAAACACCGGTCGCATATACGACGCAAAGGAAAGGTACCCCGGGTGAAGCNGAAAGGTACCCCGGGTGAAGCCCACGGGGGGAGTGGTGGGGCGCTAGGGGGTTACGGTGTCACACACCCACGGGACGATAAAATCCCTCTAATTTGCACAACAGAGGTGGTATATATTGCAACAGCCCCGTTTGTGTACTCCTGTTAGGATAACAAACAAATAAACCTTATATTTATGGATCGTTCTCCTGACAAATGCACTACCATTCCATTACTTCGGCGGCAAACAAGAATTATTGCATGAATTCCTCTAAATTGATGACGCTGCGAAATTCTTTATGGTTGTTTGACCTTTAAAACTATCGGTGTGCATGTTCACGCCATCATTGCGTGACTTCTTTCAAAGGATCGCGTAAAGCGATCACATTGAACATCTGACAGCAACAAAAACAAATCTTCGATACGGCTACTGTCACGGAATCGGTGATCAATCGTGCCCTTGTGCGCAATACTTCGTAGTTTGGGCACATTCCTCTTCATGATATCAATATCGTAAACAGCTATAAAAGTGTCCAGTTCGATTGCTGGTACGCGGCGACGCTGGCATAACAAAGCGCAATGTAAACAAAACAATTTTTTTCTCTCAGCATCACGCGGAGTGCCACGTGGTTATAAATTGCCGTAAGTTCTGTAAGAAGAGATGGCAAGAAGGAGTAGAAAGTACCTGATGGAACGTTTCCTCGAAAAGGATTACTCCAGAGATATGTTCGCCAAGATTTGGTGTGGTGAAGAGCAATTGCCTGAAAACATCCCCTAAATTTAGCGAAGCATCCAGAACATTGCAGTTACAATTTACCTATATTTTTGTCGGTTAGTCTCATTATTCTCTAGATTGATGGCAGACAGGCGTTTTCCGATTGTACCTAAAGGAAGGAGCAGAGTTGGTTACAGACCTTATATGTATTCCTGAGGCAGTTTTCANCACTGTTCGAAACACATGGCAAATCAAATCTCCCATTCTTCCCTGACAGATAAAGCCATTTAAGGGTGATGAACTAATCGGGAAAAGAAAGGTGGCACTCCTTAACTTTTGCTAGCCCTCACCAGACAGTGCATCGGCCTAATACGCAATTTAACGCATCAACGATTCTGAATAGAAGAGCCCATGGGAACAATTTAAAAATAAGTGGGGAAAGTAGACCCTTCAAGGAAAAAACAAGCTACTAAGCGAAAAAGTGCAGTTGCTTAATCGTCATATCAGCGCAGCGATTACAAAAACGATTAACTGGCCGCTGCCCTTCGCCGATTTGCTGCCGAGGCCATTTCCCCATCAGCGCTGAACTTCTATTGTTTAATAGCCATCTTATGCAACATGCTGCCATCTACTATATGAACTGTCCCCAACGGCATCGGTTATCTTTATCATTGGGAAAGAAGCAAAAATAAGCGCCTATAACCGAGAGCGACGGCTTGAAAACGTCTCATAAAGAACTTGTGAAATCTCATCACTCTCTTAGACCGAACAACATACGCGCTCTTGCAGTCCAGTTGTAATGTTCTCACTCCAGTGACTCATTTCCTCATTCCGAACCTTAGGAGAGGAAAAACAGAGAGAGCAAAGATTCACGAGAGGAGGGCATTTTGCAGGGGACTATAGCAACCTTCCATATAGGGGGAAACCTAGTCCCTGATCACTTTGACTGCTTGAGCCCTAGTACGGAGAATTTCCCAAAGCATTCGCTTATGGTAAGAGCGTCTAGGAGTTTCTCGCGTACCAGTAGATTCATCAGCGGCCAGAATTCCTTTGCCATCAGCAACGATCTTGTGGGCAATCGCACTCAATTCATCCTTCTGCGCCTGAAATACTATGGTTTATAACAAACTCATGCAAACTTTACAAAAAAGTGTAAGAAAGATGTAATACCTGGGTGAGGGAGTCTTTGAAGGAGCCGCCGACCTCTGCCATTGTATGGGTAACACTGCAACCGACGGACGGGCACGTATCAAGAGAGTCCGCCTGTCCATCGATTGATCGGAACGCAAGAGACACAGACAACACGACCACCCAGATCATTCTAATGGCTAGGGCTTTTGACCACATGGGGTGGATAAATTAACACCTATCAGATGAGGATGTTCTCAGAGCATTTCCAGCAGCACAAAAGAACGGCAGTTCTACCGAGGTGTCAGCTGTGGTGACGCGAGATATTGACAGCCAATTGTCGACACATTTTTTCCACTTCACCAGCAGAGGCCAAGCGAAAACGGTGAACTGCAAACAGCCACTGCAATGGTGTTTCTGTCCTCTAAATTACATATCTTGCGAAAATTTTCAAATTCTTCAGTTAGATTGTTTTGTTTCACTGAGGAGACTAATGGCGGCGGCAATGCCGTAGCAACCAAATGCAGATCGGTAGATACAATTCCGTCCAAACTACACCTCCCACAATTCCGGCTCTCTCTATGGGCTTTAAGACCGCTGTTAACTTCAAAATAATCTAATGCCTTAGAACTAGATCAAAGATGTTGGCAGGAAGCCTTTTCAATCCACTTTTGTAACTCCTCAATAATACTCAGACTATACAAAGAAGAAATATGTTTGTGATCCTCGTTGAAAAGAATGACCGGAAGTCGTAAATTTATTAAAGTTCAAGTATGATCGAGAAAGGCGCATCGGAATTTTCAAAATAGTTCAGTGGCTCTTGATCGGCTTTTGTACTTACGTCATTCGGGCAGACCCTTGAGTGCAGAATGAATTAAGAAGTGAACAAACAAACAAATTAGCAATAACTAGACAGTCAGGTGCGTACATTATAATACAGTCTTCGGGTGAGTGAAGCATAGAATTGAGCACTGACTAGTACCCCTATCTCTGTGAACTATTGTCCAAGAATATCGAGTAAAGGTCTAAAATTCCAATATGATCCTGGACTGGAACCTCAGTGGTGTCAGTTGATCTTTCATAGACGTATGACTTCCATCCAAAATTTATCGCAATTTACATTTACTCAATTAACAAATCGAAATCACAGTAATTACTCGCCCAGCACATGGAAAGATAATCTGTTCTGCTATTGCATGTTAAAATGTTCCTCAAGGAAAAATATGACAAAATGTACAAATGAAACATTATCTAAGATAAAACTATTACACCATTTAAATTACTTTATATACAAGTAATTACGCATGGAGTTTTCGTTTAACAACAAACGTGTATCTGCCACTTTCAATGATCGTATAAAAGTGGTCAGTATAGGATACTGTGATTTGATAAAATTTTGAGCTCGGCAGTGCACCTGAGTTTGTGTTGCTTAAGATCTTCTCTACAATTGCCATTGTTGCTTCTCGATTGCTCAGTTCTCCATCAGACTGCAACCAAACCAAATCGATTGATAAACACTTTTTCTCTCGGAAAAAGTAGAGAATCGCCAAAACTTTTCAAAAAAATGTCTTAAAAGTTCATACAGTCTGACTGGTCAAAATTACAGATTTCTTTGGATGAATGTATACGGTTCACCTTTACATTACATTATATGCGGCCTGAATTGAATACTGATAAAAAGCAATGGCAATGCGAAGAGATAAGGACAAAAACAGAGCGCGGAAACCGGATAGAGTCATAGTGCTGCATTTCAAGGATTAATGTACACAAATTGACCCCCAAAACCATCTCCCTGCTCATTGATCAAATGCAGATATCTTCTGTGAAAATCAATGTAGTTACTCGAACATCGGGTTCGGAACTGTCCGTTTCTTTTAGATCCATGCAGAATACGACCTGCGCTGGACCTCAGACATCTCAGTAAGTATAAAAGCCTAAATACCATATCTGAACAGGCTGCTTCTATTGCACCGTTCCTTAGTCACTCATGTTTGAGATGTACATTTTGTCTAAAAAGGATCTGCACTCTTTCTACGCTTCACTGAAAATAAACAATAGGTAACTCCTGTTACGCGGCATCTTTATAATTGCAAGCTATTCCAGCTTCTAGTGAAAAAAGGACAAATCATTCCTCCTCATAAGATGAAAATTCACATCGTTAGCCATCTTACGAATAGCCATAGAAAAACTGTATTGACGTAACATCCTTGCAAATAGAGATTGTCAGGTCTGCAGAGAGCAACAAACAACAAAGCGGAGTGCACGGTCCAAGAAACCCTATTTTCAGTAGTACACCCAACAATAAGATTAAACAAAGGTCAGAATTGGGGGTGAAAAACATGAACCCGCCTGGAAAATCAAAAGATTACGCGAAGTTCCTGTTGGGAAGATGGTTAGAGCAACGGACTGTATCTGTCGGATCCAAAACTCACGGGAAATGATGCACGCTTTGCAGTATTAGGGTACGTTGGAATGCAAAGATTTCAACAAAATGCAGTGATGCACTGATTACTGTGCAGTGATGCAAAGAAAATTGCAACTTAACCACATAACCAGAATCAAAACGGAAGTATATGGTCGATGCCTTTCCAGTGGACCTACATCCTGCGGAAAAAAACCCACCTTGCTCTGCAAAGTGGCAGCACCAAACGTAACTACCGCCCTAACATCCAGTTACCCCACGAAATGATAGAATAATAAATGTACAATCGACGACCATTCATTGCAGGACGTCACGAAAATCGTTCTGATAAGCAAAAAAAAATATGAAAGTGCCATACCTTCACAATAGCTCCATCGGAAATTACCAAATAACCACATTGGTCCGGGATTTTGGATAGGAATGCAAAAGTTGTATCAACTGCCATCTAAACAAAACATTGACGGTCACTGAAGGTTCAGGAAATGCAACAATAATAGCAGATTTGAAAATATAGGTAGAGAAACCGCACAAAGCAGACAAAACAGAAATAAATACGGTTTATTCATATTTTCGGTAATATAAAAATGAAGAAATTCTGCACAGTTACGTGCGAGAAACCCATGAATAACTCTCACACAAATAATGATTAACAACTCCATTATCACAGCAAAGACTAGATCATGACCGATGTTGAGTTCTTATCTAAACGTTCCAAAAGCGATTTAAGAGCTTCTTCGAACTTCGAACACCTGAAGCATCAAACGTCTGCTAATCGCTTGGTAGAGGTATGAGCACTTCTTCAAACTGAATTATTTTCAAAGCAGTAAAAGGAAGCTGACCTGATAGGCATATCAATAGCATAAAAGGGGTTTTTCAAGGCGTAATCAGCATAAAGTTCATAGAGCTTGTTAAGGAGAGATTCAATGGGAATAGCTGCTGTGGGCGACGTTACCACAACGAATTTTACTCCTGAAATGCAATAACAGAGAAATGCTGGCATGATATAGCGCAACATACGTAAAAATAGGACCAAAACGTTATTCAGACCTGTTCTGCTTTGTAAACACGACAGCCGAAATTGTGTCGTTTCCATAACCTGCAAACGTAATCAACTATTCCTTATCGACGATTTTGTCGATACAAAAGTTGATGAAAATTTCAAAAATATAAGACTATTTGATGTCAAATATAAGTTTGCGCCCTAACAAACCTCAATTCCAGAGCTTCTAGCCGCTGGACTTAACTGCACAGCAATCGTATACAATGAATGGAACATAGAAGAAAGTATAATTTTTTCATTTGTAGAAACTGATGGAGGTGAGAACCGAATGCTAACCTGAAAATAATAAGTTTTCTCGCATAATGCATATGCTGAAATCGAACTATTGGTCACTAGTCTGCAACAGAATTGATCATACCGGGAAATTGGATTCATCCTCCAAGTACTTGAAAATATTATGCTCTGTATCATCAACGTAAAACTTGGTACCCGAAACTTTTGATCCATTCACTCCTGTGACGTAATATCTAAACAAAGCGAGGGAATTCAAAATGACAAGGCGAACACACAAACATTGAGCTTTATAATCGCAAAAAGAGCACTACCTCAGTTTAACTCCATCTTTCTCTCCAAAAACTACCACTGCTTTTTGATCTACTTCTTCCAAAATAATATCAAGTGGATACTCACAGATTCGCTCTACTTCCACCTGTAAAAGAGGGAGCAAAGACTTCTAACAAAGAGGAAATTATCCTTAACAACTTACAATTTCTGTTTTGGCTTCCCAATCGTAAATTAGACTTCCTGCTCTACTTATAATAAATACTTGTTGTATTGACATGAAGAAACCCTGCAGTTTGGATTATTGGCTAAAACTGATGCGCTACTGAAGGGAAGCAGGTGAGGATATCAATCCCTCTGAAGAAAACACGACTGCTGATAGAAGTTTTATTTTGACTAATCAACAAAAACAAAAACCAAAAATGAGATCAACAACGTAATATCCAACCAAGTATTTTCACTTATTAATCGGCTTGAGTGTGAAACCTCGGGAATCAAGATCTTTCGAGGACTTTGTTTTCAGAGCTTTATTGAGGTCGTCTCGGATTTGTTTGTTCACCAAAGCGTAGTCATCTTCAGTTTTTCTCATGGAATCTTGAAGCATTTTTATGCTCTCTGGTGTCGAAAACTCCATCATGAGGTCTTCCGTAAGAACCATCCACGTTGTCGAATCCTGTCAATGTAGAAAAACTACTAGAAGAATTACTTTACAGGCAGCAAACACTGATTGGTTGATAAGGTCTAAAAATATAGAGAAAACTATTGCATTAAATTGCTTTGGTAACCTTGCATTCGACTTCAATTTGAAGTCGTAGGAATAGATAAAGCTCGAAGCGTTGGCTGGCGAAACCAAACCTCGACCGCGCAAACAAAATCTGCACTATTTTCACAAAAGTTTCAAAGTAGCGAGTAGCCAGTACAGACTCATGAACATTTTCCCACTTCTACGACGTCCCCGATTTGCCTAACGTATGCCCAATTACAACAACGTAAGAGGACACAAATCTCGAACACTCAGCAAGAGAGCAAAACTGGTTACTGCTACTCCACCAAAGCAGCATAAAGTTATTCAAATCCAATGAGGATAAATAAAGGAAAACGAGGGAACGCACCTGCCGAGGATTTTTCAGCAAACGAGAGGCTTCACGAATCTTTTGTCGCCTGAGGTCAAGCTCAATTAATTTGGCGGAACTATCTTGAACCCTGAAATGGGAAATTCGGGACAATCCTATGCTGGACGAACATGCTTAAGGAGGGTATAGGATATGGGGCAGCCAGTTTCGGGTTTACTTTCCTTTGTCCCCTCACCCCAAGCTCTACAGAGCGAGGAAAGCAAAAAATCCCAAATACATAGAAGGCGAGAATATTCTTACATAAAAAAAAACATGCGACTGTTTTGTGAACGAACCGTTCTGACGCTAAGCAGGAATCCTCCAGACTGCGAAATACTGAAGCCAAATGGCCTTTTTGCAAGCTCTCAGATTGAGCCATCCCACTACCTGAAAAGTGAAGTATTACTCACATTTTTGTATGAAGAATATGGGATATAATCGCGGGTACTCAATCGAACTGGGATTCTCGCTGATTATCGCTAGTGAATGTATAAGCAGTAATAGAGGCAAGCCAGAGAAAACACAAGGCTGTTTGAAGGGGAGCGGGCAGACGAACACAAAAACCCAGCAGTGAAACAAGATGCTCAGTAGAATGCCCGGCGTAGTGGCTATGCCACCGAGTATCTAGTAGTATAAAAACAAGTGAAAGAAAGTAGTATCCATCTTCGTCCTATGAGGCCTCACCCTGCGCATCTCAATCAGAGCTGCAGACTACTTCGTCGTTCCGCTGGGGCAATTCCAATCGAAGGAGAAATTTCCCAAGGTTTCACCTTTCGGTCGACTATGGAATGCATGGCTTCAGTCGAACAACGAGCCAGTCACCACGAGCGCGGCATCAATTTTGTAAGAGGCATATAAGAATAGTTTTCTCAACAAGAAGATGCATACTTTGGTTGGTGTTCATGAGTATCTTAGTCGTTATGAAGCAATGTGTTTCTTAAATTGTAGACAAAGATTCTTTCAAGCAAATCCCACGAAACCAACAAACTTTGATTTTATTGGCACCTATCACTCTATTCCCTTCATGAGTGTGGCTTCAGACCAACACAGTAAAACCTAACAACGGAAACACGGTAAAGATTAATAACAGATGGACAATTCCACAGATTTATTCATTCATTAGAGACAGAGTTAAAGGCCATACAACTGGGAAAATCATACTACCACAACTGAATATTCGAATCAACAAATTTTCACATTATAAAAACTTGCCTAACAAAAGTAAAGGCTGCAAGCAAAGCAAGAAGATCTGCTATAGCATTAATCTAAAGTCTGAATGACAGCGTCTTGCGTACCGCCAACTTCTACAGTAAACTACGCCTAAATTTATTCGCTGGCTAGTGATCGTGAACTTGGCGATAGTTGAACAAATTCCTGTAGTGAGTAAGTATTTCTGTGCATCTGCTCATAAATGCTCCACTCGGGAGACATAACTCACTTGGTGAAGTGCGTAAGCCTCTGGTCTCTCATTTTTAAACTCAGCAACGAGCTAATGTAGAATACTTGAGCTAGGAACCTTTTGTAGACCAGGTAAAGGGTTATATTTTAACGATACTCAATACCCTTTTTTGGGGTACGCTGTACATATGGCTTCCATCAAAAATCGTGAGAGCTTGGCTCGCCTAGACGGATATCGATCCGACACGGGATTCGAACCTCAGTCCATGGGTGTGTGGTAGTGTACCACTTGTCACTTCGCCCCATCAGAAACTTTTAATCATTTTGGAAAGATGGGGCTAAACGTAAGCGAAAAGTGCAACTAAACTATGAGGAGTGTTCAAAAAGATGTTATTCACAAACTAAGCAGCCGTTCAGTACCGTATATGGACATCTTCTTCAGCACCGAGGTCCGCTGTCTGCTCATCTGCTCAGTCATAAAGGATCAGTGGCTTTTACTAATTGGTAGGCATGAAAAGGGGAAAGGTCACTACTGAAGTCACTTACTCTACTTTGCTGAAATCACTCTCCATGCAGTAATCAACTCCTTTAATGGAACTTTTTTTATAACTATTTTTCTGTTCATCGTGGTTTCAACATCTCCCCACCTCACCCCGCTACCAAATTATTTTGGGAGCTTTTTACTTTCCATAATTTTCCATTTTTCCATCCCTATTGACAGCGTTGTGCTTTCTAGGTTTCTCTTTCTATCCTCTTCTTTAAGTAATGTTCCAAGCGGAAGGGTTCATGTGTCTATCGCTACGGTTGACAATTTTTGTAGATTCAACTGTCTAGAAAAGTCCAGAACGAAGGTTAACAAAGCAAATCAGAATCACAACTAATTTGTAAAGAAACAAAAACGACGGCACGGAAAATATGGGCCTGGTATTCTGTAGAACATCCTACTGGCTGAGATAGGGCTTGTCCTAATATTACATCCCTTATTGGCTCCAAGTGCTGTACCTGTTTCCAGTTCTGACCGACTGTCACCTCAGCTGTTGTCATCGGAAAGGCCTTGGACGAGTTGAAGGATCCCCCTATCTTGTTTAGGGGTGAACCAAGCCGCTTATGTTTCTCATTTGCTTTTTTCTTCATGAATTTAACAACTGCCATTGCCGAATTGGCTTTTACTAGAATACCACGAACCAGTGGGATTTATTAAACTAATGAGTCCTTGGCCATGCTTCTCATGTGCATAATACGTATGATGAACATCGGTGAGTGGACAACTTTTGCCTTGAATTATCTCTACAGAAATAGAAATTTATTCGGAAAACTCAAATTGTCTGAATAGGCATGACCAGTTTATTCACTTTCTGACGATATCATCGATGCACTGAGGTTTGAATGTTCCGAGAGTGTTTTCACCATTCGTGGCGACAGTGATGGAATATATTCACGAGGTATAAGCCATGTCGATAGGTTGAATAAGTCCAGAAACACTTTGTATTTGTCACTGAAATAGTGGCTAATACTGGGAAAGTACACAGAAGAAGAAAAACGTGCTACCGTACCTTACAGTACTCCTCAAGTACATATAGCCAGAGCTACCACCGGTTCCTTGCTTGCTTCCCAACATACGCTGGACCAAAATTACATGATTGTCTAAACATCTGTACTGATTAGAGAAAAAGCTGAGGACAGCAGCTTCATATATAAGTAAGCACAATTAAACAAAATAAAAAAGTAATATATTAATATAACGATGAAATATGCTGAAATTACCAAAAAATATGTTAAATAGATCATCAACGTTGAATAATTCATTTAAATTCACCCTTTTTTTGCTTTTTTTGAGTTTTTACAAAGCAGGTAGGTACGTAAAATGTTGACAAATGGATCCGAAAATAAATAAAATATGAGCTCGAATGAAAGTTTAAATTATAAGGAATTGTCAGGCCAAAGTAGGAGTGGAATTGGGAACTATGTAAAGTTAATTTCTTATGAAAAATTGCAAAAACAGCAAAATTTCTTGGAGCCTGAAATTGAGAACGGTGAAATAGGTATGAACTGACATCGCCATTTTGTAAATAAACTATCGATGTCCATGAGGTAGGTGAGAATTTGGTAAGGCTGTGAGAATCGTGGCATGTCACTGAAAAGTTGCACTTTAGTTCAATCCGATCTATGACAATCAACTCTTCAAAGCTCGACTCCGAAAAAAAAGTTAATTATTATACTTTTGTACAAATTCGTACTAGCTCAGGGAAATGCTATAGACCAAAGTAATAGTGATGAAAGTAACTCACCGGTAGAAATAAATCATTAACGCTCCCTTCATGGCATCATGCGAGAGTAGACGAGTGCCTTAAAAAGAAATACCATCGAAGTGTATGAAATCCAAGAGTATCAAAAAAATCAGAAAACAGTCCTATTGGCTTACAAAACTTCGTAAACAAGCTGTCGGATAACAGTCATACCCGAGTACTTATTGTTGCGTGGTGAACCATGGATGGACTACGGTAGGGTAGAGCATAAACCCTCCCTATTGAGAGTCTGTAGGAACTTTTTTTTTCAATCGTCCTTCTCCTGATCACGAGATCTGAGCAAAAAGAACAAAGACCGGTTGAGGTTCTACAGCGTGCGACTAGTAGGCTTGTCTTCCTCTGGAGGTAGGGCGAGACCGGAGATCTAGCCCCTCATTAGAGTGGGATTGGTGATTTGAACCCTTTTCAACAGCAGTATATTCCTGTGAAACAGAGTTTGCACAGTCATAGACAAAGTTATGGTTCGGTCAAGTTACTCAAATGAGAGGACGGGAAAAGGAGAATGAGATTGGCAGTTTGTTGGAGGTGACTTTACCCAGCTCATACGTAGGCAATGTCAGCCAGAACAGATGAGACCATACCGTGGAGGATTTGTTGTGCGTGCTGCTTTGGATCCAGAATTGTAGCAAATGAATCTCTCGTCTTATGATACTCGGCCAATAATTGGTCATGGACGTTCTGTGGGAGAGATTCGTTCTAAAAATGTTGTCGTGTATTTTTCCCATTGTACTTGATAGCAAGTTGAGAGTACTGTGAAGTTTACCATTGCTTCCTCATACAGATCGTTCAGGTACCGTTTCACAGCTCGTTCATATTTGGGCCAGAAACCCTCCTCTTCTTCACCGTCAATTGACGCTCGCTCCATACCAGGAGTCCTCTCCAGCCAGTTCTGAAAAAGTGGAAAAGTGATAACCGTCCTGTGAACCGAGTAATATCAACGGGATGTCGAAGAGGTGGAAGGCTCACCTGCACGAGCTTCAAGAGGGATGGTTCCGTCTCGCTCTGTTCGACAGCTTTCACGTCTTTTTCATCCAGGAAGACGTTTTTGTAGTGTTGAGCATTGTACTGGAAAGGTAATATAAGATATTTCATAGAAATTTTGATGAACGCTACATGGAACAATGAAATCCAAAAGAAATAAAAATATAATATAATAAAAATATATAAATAATTAAAAATCAAAATTAGACAGTAGATCGGCAGCTCTTCTTCGAATGAAGTTCAATGTGTTTTTGTCATGCATATGAAATTTCACCTTCTCCCCCAAAATGAACGGGGCTTGGAGATTCTATTAAAATTGCTCTTTGAGACATTTGAAAACTGAACTTGAAAACTTTTAACTTCTTGTTTACTTATCTATTTGAAGTGAAATTCTTATTTTCGATGTGCTTCATAGGTAAGCGGTAACGTTTCAACTTCGAGATGCCTATGACCACTGAATACTTTTTAGTTAGAAGCGAAATTTCAGCTTAGATTGATTCCGTTTTGCGATGCGCCGCCCATTCGACTTCGATTCAGCATTGTAATGGAGTTTGAACGCGTACGTATAATACATATATGAGCTATATAATGACTCGCGGTGGCTTTTACCTCGCCAGACCAATCTGATGCCACTTAGCCACCCCCGAAAGAACGGAAAATGGCTTCAGCAAGATTGATCCGGGATCCAATCCTCGGACAATCCGAGTATGGAACCCTTACCCGTACACCATCTCTGCTCTTGTTTACGTATAGATTGATGAATTTATGTGTACGACTTTGAGTACTTGAGAAGTCAAAAAAGTACTTTGATTCGTCGATCACAGCGCACTCCCATTTTGTTTTCCAGAAGTCTGAACTGTAGCGACTGAAATCCTGAGGCAGGTGTAAGGTACTTTCTGAAAGCAGAAAAGCGGGTTTATTGTGGAAAAAAATCGTGGAGTTATAAAAAAAAACCGTTAACCGTTATAAAAAAATAGCTGACCTGAAGTCAACGAAGTCGAGAGGGCTCATAGTGTCGAGAATAGTGATCTGATCCACTAGTAACTTAAGAATCCGTACAGTTCGATCGAGCCCAGAAACGATTCGAAGAGTTTTCGTTTCATCCACAATCTGAAAACTCTTTAAATTAAGGGCTTGAGGGGTTTTCTCAGCGAAAAATGGTTCGGCATTCCTTTAGGAAACAGCTCTTTTTCAGAGCAGCAACTTTTCCATACCCTCATTATTTCTTGTCCCCATTTTTAGGGCTGAACGACTAAAGGAAAGGGGGGGGGGGGGGGGGGGGGGAGGAGGGGAAGGAGTAGAGGCTAATATGTTGTAAGTTTCTTCTACTGTTCGACAGTAACCGGATTATTTTCCGTTCAAGTTGAGCTCTACTAGTATCTAATCCTAAGGGTTACTTTTTTTCCGAATGACAGTATAAAACTATTAAAAAATTATATCGATCGGCTCTCGATTGAGTCGAAGGATAAGGCAGCTTGATTAGGCTATCGAGACTTAGTAGAAATAATTATTTGATCTTCGGCTAGTTACGGTAGGAGGAATCAATTAGCGACCGTTTTTCTGGAAGATGAGAAAGCACCTTCCCACCTAGTAAGCTCCAAGATATCGTGAAAATGACGATAAATAGTTTGAAAACGTAAAAATTAAGATATCATGACGTACAACGTACTGTGTTGTTGAGTAGGACACGTACGGTATCGATATCGTAGATGATCTGCTTAAACCAAAGTTCATAGCATTGATGGATAATAATGAAAAGATGTTCATCATCAACTCGATGTCCTTGCTCTTCTGACTGCAACTTCTGACAGTCCAATAACTTGTGTAGCTGAAAAAAACTCAACTTGGAAACGAAAACGGAAATTTTTATCGACGGTGGAGGTGACGTAAGGGCCATGATCTACTTGTTCGATATCTAACGAGTGCGCAGAATTCCATTCCCATCGAACCCCCAGGAATCAATCAATAGCTTCCAGTCATTGCCTGGATGCCCGTGTGTGCTGTTTTAAATTCCAGCTTGTCATCATAGGTACGTTACTGGTAACCGTATGTTCTAGAATATTTACGATTCTCAGAAATGGTGTTCAGGAACCCCACGCATCGGTTTTTGCAGATTCTGACAGTAATCCGACTTCATGGCTCCTTTATATGCTTCGTATTTCTTCGAGGTAATTCCTTATTATTTTATTTTCCATCTTATTTGGCCTGACAACCAAACAGTGCAGCTCCAGGTTCTAAAGCCTGCCCAGGGAATCATTTTGATAAGTTTCCCTTCGGTACAAAACGGATTTTGTAGTAACTTCCGAATCCTAAGCCTTGCCTACTGAGTAAAAATGTATTCACCTGCAAATATTGTCCATAGGTAACTCCTTGTCCAAGGGCCACTTTGTTGGTTCCTGCTTGTGCTTCATCTTCCGCCGTCGTTTCCATAAACGTAACCCGTGATGTGTTGAAAGGGCACGCCATCTGCAACACCCAACATAGTTTACTCGGTTGTAGTTTATCCTGCCACTGGGAGGTATAACACGATCAGGAGTGAAGTGCGAACTTCGAAATCAGCGAGGAAGTAGCTCTTTTGAATTATCTGGAGTGGTAGGGGTCTGTTGGGGTTTTTGTAAAGGGGGCAAGGGGATCGTGGCGGACCCAGGTCCGATGAATTGGAACGACTTCTTTCAGGAGCTGGAAAATCTCTGTCAAAAAAAATATTTTTACCTTTTTTCAGCTTTTCTTTTTCGAAAATTAGGCAGTCTACAAGGGTACTTCAAGAAAAAAAATTCCAGGAGGGAAGGGGGGGGGGGG
>UZAF01017228.1:4537-30295 GCA_900617895.1 Haemonchus placei | reverse complement strand
TTGTCAAGAGTTCAGCGGAGAAAGATGCAAAGGAAGAAGAAAAAGCATGGCTCCGGAGTCATGGAGCGGAAAGGAGGGGGGGGGGGNGGGGGTGGGGTTGTTCTGATGGGTACACTGTACGCGATTCTCATGCAATTTTTAAGTCTGACAGGCAGCAGATCGATAACCAGTGACTTAGAAATTCAAGCAACGACACTGTATGAAGTAAAAATGCTGCGCAAGGGTGGCCTGAATTAATTTTTGCACTTTTTGACGAATTTTATGCTTTGAAGACAAAGTGGGAAGCTCTGAATGCCAATAGCTTTTGCTGAGTTATGGAAGTCCTTAGAAGAAGGGCACTCCGAGCGGGGAAAATTCTCGACTCATGCTTGGGTCCGTCGTGGAATCGCAGCTCCTGACGCTAATTGTGTCCGAATTAGGAAAATACAAAACAGTGTTAAGAACATACAAAAAATTCACGAAAGCTCCGTAAGCTCCTGTGAGTTTATATTATCCAGGTCGTTTCAATACTTCTGAAAATTTGGCAGTTATCTCTACTGACGCGGGAATCTGAGAAATAACTCACTTTCCGGTATTTGCCATGCATCTGCATTCTACATAAGTTTTTGGGAATGTTAGCCTGCCTACTCGACAACAGTCTGAGTCTTTATAATTGATTTGTGGGACTCAGCTAATGTTCGATTAGTACGAAGTTGCGTTTTTCAATCCAAAGCTGGCGCTGATCAATTGATTAGAGGTCGACTGTGAGATGATCGTTTATTAACGATGGATTGCCCCCAACCGTTTCGCTATCTCCGCACAAGACACAGTTTGCAGTTCTCACAGGACACTAACGACAAGAGGAAGTCAGCTGAGCTGTACAAAAGTTTTAAACTAAATGGAAATGAACTTCCAACACGGTCTATCGTCAGTTCAAATTAAAGTGACAACCTTGCCTATAGTTCTGACCGGATGGCATTTTAGTGCCAACCTTTCGGCTTCTGAAATGTCCTCGGAATGAGCATTACTGATCAGGTTGTAGTAGGTAGGATATGACGTACGTTTGGCTGAATTTGATTGCAAGGTGCCGTTATGGAAAAAGATGAAGGCTCAAAGGGAACTCCTGCTGATTCCAACCGTAAAATGGAACTATATGATACTATCTAATGCGCATTGGCAACAGAGGATGATCAGAATGGTTTCTCACGAGGTTCATAAAAATTCTAGATACATTGTTGCTGTTTTGCGGAATTCAA
The DNA here is from genome assembly GCA_900617895.1 of Haemonchus placei. Lineage (NCBI taxonomy): Eukaryota > Metazoa > Nematoda > Chromadorea > Rhabditida > Trichostrongylidae > Haemonchus > Haemonchus placei. The sequence continues at coordinate 29,060 of UZAF01017228.1, read as the reverse complement.
AGTCACGCTCCAGAACTTTTCTTATCTCAAAGTTCCACTGGTAGAATCGGGGAACCGACTTGATGTCCAATCTGATACTTCTTGTTTTTGGGAAGTTGGCTTTCATGAACAAAGCTAGTTTTTGTCAAGAGTTCAGCGGAGAAAGATGCAAAGGAAGAAGAAAAAGCATGGCTCCGGAGTCATGGAGCGGAAAGGAGGGGGAAGGGTAGCGGTGAGAATCAGCTGAATGTATGGGATGAGTACGATAGTAACGCTTTTGGATTATCTAGTATGTATATATATGTATGCCAGCCCGACTCCTTGTAATTGTTTTTTGAGCCTTTAGCCTCTAGTTTTGCGCGGAACCGTGGCTAGAAGAAGCAGCTTGGGATTGAACACAAAGCTAGAAAGTTTGGTCAAAGGACTTCGTTATCCATTTTCGAAATCAATCAGTTCCACTACTTGGTAAGGCTAGTGTTGGATTGAAAAGAAGCAACAAGTGAAAACTTTCCGCAAAACAATGTCGGAACAACCATCAAAGATAAGATAGATGGGCGCTCTCATGGTGGCAGGATGGTTATGCAATCAAAACAAAGCATCGAAAGTATCAAGTCATCCTTCTGAGTATCAAGTGGGGTCACAACCGGATACTTGATTACGGCCCAGACTCGCCTAGTATATCTGTGATGCCCAAGGAGTATATGAGGTTACGTTCTACAACATGAATGAGTGTACCGACCGAAAATGAAAAGACGGAACCGAGGAACCGATGCGGCTGATGATCGTCGCGAGAAATGTGAGGACTTGCAGAAGGAGTTACTTATGAAGCTGACACGTCGCCCATAGTGGTGCATAGAAACTGCGCCCGAGTTGTGTGGGCAGTATGCGACTACCGAAGGTTGAACGACCTCGGCCAAGGGAGGTGATTGAGACGTTGAACATTGGGTTATCTACTGAGACAAACCGAAAAGTTGCTGATGTGTGCCTTTAGGTGGCACGCTGGAAAGGAGACATGTCCGAAATAGGTCCAAAGAGGTCGGAGAAGGTGTCATTCTCTTCTTCCAAGGAAAAGATATGAAACGAAATAACATGGCAATCGCAGTAGCAAAGCTTCTCAACGACTTTGTTTCCACTGTCAACAGGACCAGCGGTCGGCTTGAGGATGGACAAGAAAAAGAGTACTTGGCAATAATAAATATCTGTGTACACACCGGAAGACGGCGGCTTCAATTACGAAACCGATGAGTTCTATCTGACCATGAGCCTTGATGAGGCCGGTATCTGTAGGGGCACGTTGCCGGTGAACGGAGAGACCTAATAAGAGAATATGGAGGTAGAGGAATAGCAATCAGAAACGATGAAGGAGGGAGGGTTCGCGACCTGAATACAGCCCAGCACTTTGTGGTCTTTACCACGTTCTTTAAAACAAGGGAAACTCAGTAGATAATCTACAGCAGAGGGAAGGTCAATCGGAAATCGACCCGAAAAGGATATTAAGGTACTGCCTGACAAATGATTGGCACCTCAGCACAAGCTTCTCCTAGCAGACATAGTCGTCGGACTCTTCAAGAAAACAAGGGGTGACAACAAAGAGGAGCAAAGTGCGACGTGAGTCAAAGGAAGACGTCGAACGGAGAATCTTGGACGCTGGCCTCCCAGATCCTTATGGACCTATTCCAGACATCGAGCAACGCTAAGAAGGTCTTCCTGCAGTGAGCTGGAGGATCCTCGAGGTGAATCCATTGGTAACAAGGCATCAATGTTTCGAAACAATGAAGTTCAATGTTCAAGATAAGAACATACATACAAGTCTTCAGTAGAATTCATCTTCTGCCAGCATACAAGCGCTGGCAGAAGATGAGTTCTACAGAAGACTTCGTCACCGACAGGGTCAGCAGGACCAACAGGATAAAATCATACATGATTGGAATTAATCAACTATGCGCACTCTTCTCTGTCCAACAAAGGCAATAGACATCACGTTTGGAGTACAACAGAGATCAACGCTGAGTTTGAGAGCAGAGAAGATTTTAAGACAAGTTTCGGAAGTAATTATTATAAAAGTCTTGGCGAAGAATTAGAGCCGGCTGAATGTGAAAAAGTAAATTCTTCAGCTCAGAGGGGTGCACGAAGCCAATTTTAGGCTGACTTGAGGAATATTCGAAAGAATGCTGAACTTCCTACAGTTTGGAAGCTGATGGATCTAGCGGCTGATGATAGTGTGGGCTAGGCTGTGAAAGACGGTGCATAGATGTTGTGGTGGTGGTCCATCGGTATCCTCTGCGGCCGATATGCTCCAGGGCGCTCAGGAAAACGTTAAAGTAGTGAAACCTAGGACGCTCTAGGCAAGGGCAAGAACCACGACAGGCAATTCCACTCCGAAGAAATGAAGATTTTGCCCCTGTCCTGGTGATGAAAGAGCAGCATTTGCTATGGTCTAGGCATGTACTGAGAAGGCCAAACGATCCGATAAGGGAGGCAGTAGAGTCAGAATCTTGAGGAGAGCGACCACGGGGAGCTCTAAAGGAGAACTGTCAAGATGCGATCGAGAAGGATTCCGCCGAAATCAAGGTGACAGCAGAAGATGCTGTAGATACTTCGAAATGACGGTCAACAAGAACAGCGAACCCTGCAACGGCGAGGAATCCACGTTAGGGAGAATAAGAGGAAGTCGTAAAGATGTCAGAGGAGATCTGGCTCCGCGCTCACCTTTTCAAAACTGCGGTTTTCCCCGCTTTGACGTACTCCTGAAAGACATGGACTCTACGGAAGCAGGCTGAACATGCAGCCTGGGTCATTTAACGCGCACGGGAAAGGACAATACTCCGAATTTCCCTGTGTACACAGAAGTGCAAAAGGGAATCAAAGATCCCAGCACCCTTAGCGAACGAAGATCAGGGATGCGTTGCTTCCTCCAAGGAAACAGTGATTAGTTGGGCCAGTTATGCCATTTCGTGACGATCGTTGGACCAGTACGCTCAGAGGCTGGAACCCTTGAAACGTCGAATTGAACACCAATGTGACCGCCCCAGGGTTGTCAGTTTTCTTCAAAAGAGCTCTGAACGGGAAGACTGCAGTGTATAAGGTCCCCTGAGCGAGGACAATCCACTGGATCGCCCTGGCTCGCGACGGGGACGAATCGGGACGTTACTGGCGACCGCTCGAGGAGATCGATGATCAACGTAACGAACGTAACGACAGGTGATACAGGCGACGGTTCTTTCATGTCATCACAATCAACTGAAAGTACTTGCTTTCCTGTCTCCGGTCCTGCACTATCAGAGGAAGAAGGGCGTCTAGACGTGTGGACACGTTGTGTAAAAGAAATAATCCGATAAACTAGTTGGAGACGTTAATTGGCCTTCTTGAATGAATGATCAGTTGATATGTAAGGGCATATGTCATTCTTGCAAGATGGTCACTTGGTGGAACAGTCTTTCAGGTTGCGATTAGTAAAGGACTTTGCTGAGGTCAAGTTACTCGGAAGTTTTCAAAGTGATCAGGAATTTGATAAAATCTACTTAAAATCTTCGCATGTGCACGAACCACAGACGATGTATTGAAGGGAAAATCTATAAAGGGAAAGGGCAGAAATGACGATAAGCTGTCATCATGAATTATATCTAAAATTAGTGATAATATTCAGTGATGAGCCCTTCATCAATAAAAACTTTTGCGAATTTGTTACAACTGCAAAAGCAGTAGTCGGGACCCAATTTTTGGAGATTTGAGGTCGCTACTGGAATGGTCCCAACAGGAGTTCTCAATGAGGAAAACTGAAAGGTAGCTTCTGGGTCCCGGGAATGCAAAGGGTTAAAATTACTGTCTACAGCACTTCCTTGGGTAACGTTTGTCTTCCGTCTGATACTCCTCATCCTCCTCGTCTAAAAAAGTCCTGTGGATATAATTGAATGTTTTTTTTTCAATTCAAAAGATATTGTTTCTTTTGGATTCAATAAAAATTTCTCTATAGTTTATAGGTTTACGAATCTGCTAGAAGTTGTTGAAAGGTCAATCTCTGTACAGTCATTTTCATATCGGATTATTCCACTTAACGAACTATTTATTCGTTGAATGATCAGTAGAAAGTGCTAAAGTCTATCCTTTTTATTGGAAACATTTCAGAAGAGACCCTTCTGACATTAACTAGTTTAATTAAAATTGAGGTAGCGGAAGAATCATAAGATGTGTAAAGAACGATTCACTTATGTAGTAACAAGAATGATAGTCAAATGATCTGAAAGGAAGTGATTTCTTGGTAATCACTCATCAGGCGCGACATTATGGTCTGGTAGACATTAGAGAGTCGGTCCATGTCGATGACAATCGTTGTCGTCGTAGGTGGTCACCTTTGCTATCTAATCACTAGTCTTTCGTTGACACAGTGTAATACGCACCAATAGTGATCGCATTCCACATTTCGAAGACACAATCGAATATACGGTACAAATTAGTAGCTAGTAATTAATAAGAAAAACTTTGGAAAAGAGAAAATACTAGAGAGATATACTGCCGATGCTGTAACGTTAAATTTTTTGATACGTATGATTTAAAAAAAAGGCATTGTCGCTAATAACACAGTAAAGTTGAAGTTGCGAAGTTAGAAAGACAGTAATAGCCATGAACATCTCTCCAAAAAAACAACATAGTGGTGCCAGATACTTCTTGCAATTATGTAGGCTTTGGCCATTGTTACTGACATTATGGGGAACCTCCGTTGTAGGAACCTCCAACTACAGTAGCGCTCAAAAGTATTCGACCAACTTTAACTTGCCGTAACTTTTTTCCCAGTGGAACAAATCACATGAAATTTTGATATATTTAACAGAAGCATATTTTACACTGTCCAACACTACTTAAATGCATAACAGCCATATCAACATACTAATGGGGAGGCTTTTGTAGACTGTGGTGAAAGCAAGTTTGTGTCGTCTGCAATTATTCGGTCCTTATGTACGTTTGTCTTCTTCGACATTAGCGCTCGTTTACTTAAGACATGACAAAAAGGAAAGGATCTCAGAAGGAATATCATTCATATTTCCAGTTGATTTTTTGTTTAAGCCTTTTTGGATATCTGGAGCATGATTAAATTGCAGGTTAATGGTGGTAAATATTCACACTACACCAATGCTACACATATTAAAATTTCGCTTGGTTAGATCCAGCAGGGAAGAAGTTACGAGTGAGAAGTGCAATTGCAGAAGCATTTCGCCAAATACTTTTGAGCGCTACTGTAAGTGATCCTTATAGGAATAACCTGTAAATAAGGAAATACCTATCGTATCTGAAGTTTGGTTGCTATATTCAAATGTCGGAGTTTTTCTTTTTCTAATTTTTTCGCCTTGAGCATCATTTGTGTTGAACTTCTTGATGTTGGAAGTGGTAGTCACTTCCGACTTTCATCCGGAATTGCTGTGTTACTTAAGTACAGATAATTACTATATGTGAATTAAAATGTTGTTAATATGAAGGAGAATAAAATGATATGGGGTCTGCTACTGTACAAGTGATTAGCTAGTCCTTCCTAAACAAGGCTGCAACTCGTATGTCAATCATGAAGTGCTTGTAAAATACCTTAATCTACCGAACTTGTTGAATTTTATGGCTAGGCTGGCTCCAGGTGGGTTTAGTAATGATTGGTAACTTTTGATTACCTCGCTATGCGATCACTCAGACCTGAGAGGTGGTGGTTTTACCCACACCCCCCTCACTTTTTCTCATCTTCCATGATTGACGCACTTCGTAGGGTCCTTCAAATATAACGTACCTTGAAGAAGCTTAGTGGTGCGGTTTTTTCGAACCATATAGATTCATTTAAATTCTCGTTCTGCTAAGTGGATGCTCCGTTTTTGTGTATCTCTAACCAAAGGAAATTTACAGGTAAACAAACTTTGTAGTAAACAAGATCGAAGTACGAACAATCTGTTTAGTTCTATTCGACCAAGATGGCATGAAGTGTAATCGCTCATAAAAAGAGCGGAAGTGACGCGAGTCCAACGGTAACCAGCTGATCCAGTTTATTTATTCGGATCCAATTCGACTTACGCAACAGATCAGAAATGTCTACCAAGAAGAAGTTTTTAGGTAAGCAGCTCTTCATTTGCATTAGTAGGGGTAAAGGTGTCTGGGAGACCGCCCAGCTCAAGGCGCCTGGGGAATTCGGACTCGAATCGTAGTGCAGACATATATGTATACGATTGATAGTTGATGACAGGTCTTCTAGACAAGGATGAATCAATTGAAGGGAGTCGAAATCTAAAATTTTATTGGCAACTAGTCCCTAGCACTACCAACCGTTTGAGGCACTTTCTTATTGAAACCCCTTAGAACCTTTCAAGTGAAGGATTCGGAACTTTTAAATAACATGCCTGGAAAGGACTCGTTTTCAACATGGACCTATTATCTTCCTCAATAGCTAATGAAAATTTGTGTAGTGTTCGAGCGCATGAACATAAAGTAGCAAAGGTATCGGGAAATTTTATAATTCTCCTGGTATTCGATTTTTTTACTTTCAAAACAAAAAGTGTCAAACACTAAATCCAAATTACTACATAACTTTTTTTTGAAATTAGGAATTGAGCGAGCACTTTGTGATCACTGTGAGAAGCCATTCCCCGCAGATGAAATTTGCCTGATGATGTTTTGCTTTCCAGAGTTCATTGGGGAGCCCCCTTCCGAGGTGAAACCCGTCAACCAAAGTATTCATCAGGCTGCAGAACTAATGCGGAGTTTCAAGTTATCTATGAGGCTCAGCAAAGTAGTAAACACTGAATGAAAACAATGCATTCACAAGTGCTTAGTCAGATAATGACTGGGAGGAAGCTCTTTGCCAAACGACGGCGATTTCGCTAAGTTCTCTGTGACCAAAGCGGTGCAGAACACATTGAGCTCTCATTTAAACCACGGAAGATCGAGTCCTTAGTATTTTTAGAAGAATTTCAGTCCGAGATCTAATCGTAAGACTCAGCACTTAGGTTTATTTAATTGACATTTTCAATTCATTGCAATGAAGGTCGCATCTTAAACTATCCTAACATGATCAATCCGAAAAAAAACTTTGAAACTGTTCTTCTTGGTGGAAAAAAGCTAACCCAATTTCCACTGGACACTAATGCTTATTATACTTTGCTATCATTCATTATCACCCATTACTATTCACTATCATTTGATATCTCTTACTATTACCATACATTATAATTACTAAGTTCTTGACCAGAGTAACTAGAGGGCGCGTATTGGAGTTGATCAGATGCTTCTGCCAATTCCCCCAGATTCCACCAAATGTTTTTGAATGTTTTCTCAGTACCCTTGTCAGATCTGTCCAACTTCAAGCGTTGGAGCTTCAAGCAGATTATTATACCTTTCCAAGTACAATAATTTATTCAACGGGTTAGTATTACTGAGTAGTTGCCCTTTTCAGGGCTAGGGTTTCACCCTGAATGGGTAATGTCTATTGTCACATGGGCAAGAGTAAATAGCGTAATACGCCAGGAAGCTTACATTATAAGTGAAATAATCTTGAAAAAAGATTCTTAGAAGCAACCGTGGAGCTTAAGCTGATGTAGTCCAATTATATTCTCGTACTTCGAAAACACTAAGCTCTCAAGAAATATTGCAATTTTTATAAAATTTTTTGAGTAAACGTTACTGTTGCCATATGGTAANAAAAAAAAACAGATGACTGGCAAATAATCTTTATTCACAGTACGGCGCCAAGTTTTGCTGAAGTGATAGGATATCTGTGGAGATCAAACTTACATCCGTTTCACACTACGGTACTATGCACAATAGTGACAGAGGGCAAATTTTGGGAAACAGAAACTGGATCGAGTAAAAATTCTGCTCGTGAGAAAACTAGCTAACTACTAAAAGTGGGGAGAAGTTGGAATTCTATACAGTTCCTGGGGAATCGTCTTGTAAAAGTGTACGAGTTGTATCTAACTCTACTGGGAATTCTACTACATTACATTACAGAAGCTCTTACAGCAATCTCATCGCTCATCCAGGCACATGGGAGCGATGATTCTCATTCAAATCTGTGAGATCATCGAAATTCCATAATTGTCATTGTAAAGAAAATTGGTATTTGTTTGGGGGGAACGATCGTGTCGCATGGAGTACAACGTATGTCATAAACGCATCAATACTGCCAAAGCTGGATGTGATCGGTAGAGGAATGGAGCTCGTTTCATAAACGACGGTCCATCATCAGACATTAGAACTTGCTTTTTATCCTTTGGTGAATCAGCTTGTACCCTGAAAAAAGAGATTATCAATCGAACGACCTCAGTATTATTTATTATTTGTCCTTTCAGAGCTACCCGAGCCTTATTTTTTCTTAAGATAAGAGTGTAAACAAGTTAGAGGGATGCGCCCCGCATTCGATGGCCGATAGACTTGCAGATACCGTGATGTCCAACTCACTGCTTTATCCTCTTATTGTTAGACGGGTTACCAATAACCGACCCAGTAAGGATGAAAGGCCCATTGGCCTAGGCGGACATATATTCGAGGTTCGAACCTGCGACCATGCGCGTGTAATAGTGCGCCACCTACACCATCTCCGCCCTTTGCTTGAATTAGTTGAAAAATGTAAAATTTTGTATGAAAAATCTTGACTCAATCATTTTGGTAAGTACAAAAGGCATAATAAAATATGAGGTAGTTATGTTAAATGAATAGAAAAAACATAAAAATAAGTGGGCGTGTTTTCACTGTTTTTGCAAATCCTTATGATGACTTCCTTTTCAGAGATCTGAAGGTAATTTGGTATATTTTCATCAGTGTTAATGTGAATTCCTCCGAAGAATCTTCTTTTGCGGACGAAAAAACTAATTCTTCGGAATTTTCGTCGAGTTCTAGAATTTTTTTTTNTTTTTTTTTCTTGGCGCATAGAGGCATGATGCCTGAAAATTTCCGAGTGAATTTCCCGAAATTACGCCTAAAAATTATATTTCTTCAATGGATTGCGCAGATAAAACTTAATAAGTAAGATATTATATAACTAAGTAATCTGATAATTATCTTTGGAGTTCAACAATATAATTCAAGAAACGATTGCATATCGCCTGACAAGTAATCAACATTTTTCACGATGTTGAAAAAAGTTTTTCACGTCTCTTTTGAGCTCAATAATAAATTCAATATTTTGACAATTCAACCAAGAATCTAAAAGTTATCTCAGACAAGATGGACATCACTTGCTTGAAGCTAGTCTGTCAAAAGGCGACAGCTTTTGTCATACTTTTGACAACTGGACTTCCATGTCCATACGCTTGTCTGGCTAGTCACTCAATCCTTAAGTTGCAGTTTGTTGAACGAAATGTCAAAGTAATGGCAGTTCATTTCCAAGTTCAATACCCCTCAGAACTTTCAGTCAAGTACACAGAGGCTTTAAAATAGGGTTAGATTAATATTAGCCATCAAAATGAATCAGTTGAGAAAAGGATGACGTGCTGGTTAGGTATAATCCCTCTTATAAACACTTTTTGCTCTTTAAATAGAAATGCAGCTACCGCTTCCAGACTATCTAACTAATGTACCAGTAATCATTAAACAACATTCAGTTCTCGAAAAAAATGAACATCGATCTAATCGTAGAGCAGCAACCTGCCACAATGCTAATAAAGAATGGGGAAAAAGGGAATTGTAGGAGACACCAGCATAGCCGATTTTTGAACGCATGAGCGTAGAACTTCCCAGGAGCATCCACTGAGCACTTTACCCTAATGCTATAACAAAGCTAAGATAAAAATAGGGCAGATACGGCTCAGTCCACCGCGTGATTTCCCAGTTACCTCAAAGGTGCTATACTAGGTTCTCCTGGGTTTCCAGCAAAAAGTCATTTTAGTTTTTTTTCTCTGATTTTAGGCTTACCCCAACCTGCTCCCAGGTTTTCGTGACTCTCCCTTCATTTCTTGTAGAGTATGATAGCATGTATCCGATAAGACTTATCCGATAAGACTCTAGGCTGATCTAGGCTAGGCTCAGATCCGTTCAAGTGCAGGTAGGATTAACCAATGGCGTAGGTGATAAGTGGGCTTTACCAGTAGTACGACTTCTCGGTGTTCCCCTCCGGAGTGTGCCTCCTCTTTTGCCCATCCAATTTTCGAAAAGTTTCCGTGTGTAGCAAGGAGAGGTGAGGGGGCAGAAGATACCTGTGGAGGCGGTTTACGACCAATTCGATTGAGCCTTCAATTTTACGAGAACATCCAGTGCGCAATTTTGCGTGACGTTATAAGGAGCAAGAGCTAAAAATAATCAAAGCTACGTGTGGATGAGGTACTTGAGGCACGAGTTATCGCAAGGATGCTATTATTGGGTACTTTTGGCTTAGTAAAGATCCCTCGAATCTCACAAGTAGCTTTCAAAATCTGTTCAAAATTTTCGAGCTTTCGAGTATTCAAGTGCTGTCCTTAATGGCAATTTTGGGGCAGTTCTGGGAAATTACACATTTGGCCACGGTCCAATCATCCCCTTATTGAGCACATTCACATTCGAAGAACGATCAGACCTGGGAGAATATTTTAAAAAGTTTCTAAAAATTCCTCAAATTTCTCAGAAAAATCGGATGGGTTAGTGATGGTGCCTCCCTTTTTTGGTCTGTCATCTGTCCCTTTCTATTTTAGAAGACTTCAAATTCGTCTTGGAGCACACATATCTTTGAAATCACCAGGCGTAAGCTCCTGGAAAACTTCGTAGACAAAATGTCGGCCGGCCATCAGGCTGAAGAGCCTTTTTTCCAAGTATTTCTGTAAAGGGGCATCCAACGATCGGGACTGATCATTACCAAATAAGCTAATCCTAGTCCTCAAGACCACATAGGATATTAACTGTCACATATTTTAGGTTCTTAATTTTTGAAGTCTGAATGAAGGCTCCGAAACCCTGATCTGTTTTGTGCTAAGACCATGATGCATAAATAATTTGAGCAAAAAATTGGAATTCTAAAATTCGATGGTAATGTCCAAATTTGAAAACATGCCCTTTTAAATGAAAACGTCTTTCAAATAGTTCTGGATAAGATAATTTGGATATTAAAAGAGGAACGGATTTGAAAAATTGGATTCAAAATTATGCTTAAATTGAAATCATAGCTCTATCCTCTGTCATTACTATGGAACGGAGACGAGTTTTCGTTTTTGAGTAGTGCCATTATATCTATGATATGACGCAAATTCATGAATGGCGGCTAATTTCTTGGAGTGAAGTCACGAGCATGGCTCAAATTGTTTGCTACATTCCAAAGTAGCACGAAATCCAATTTAAATAAGAAAAATAAGCTACAAGTAAAAGAAAAATAAGTAGCAAGTAGGCCTATGTCGGTAGAAAGTGCTTGGACTACGCCCGTCTAGTCACTCGGGAACTGCTGGTTTCTCGGATATTATAACTGTAATATTGACCACGGCTTACTTTAAACCTTTGAGTGTTGTTATAGAAAGGTTTGAAGCTTTGCCTCTTCATCCTCGAACCCGCAATCGACAAAAGCTGCAGGATTACTCGCTACTCAAATTAGAATCCATACTTACTCTTCCGCCTCCACTGTTATTTTTTCCTTGAGAAAGCAAACTGGAAATGTTGTGAGAATGTTGCTCGTTAGAGAAAGAAATCTTGAATGAGAGCACAATCCCCTTTACTTTTTAAAAGTTGATCCCCAATAACACCGTTCAGTGGGTGCTTTTCTCAACTTAGAGTTGCCCTTATGAAGCTTAAAACACTACCCGGGTTTTATAAAAAAAGATAGCTTCAAAGGCAGGTGCCCTCTTTAAGTTGAAAAGCGAAAGTGTTGACGTAGAGCCGTGCATCGGTCTGAGAAGGAAAGGGAACCCGCCTGCTTCACGAAAAATAAAGTTTTTCGAAATAGTGGAAATAGAGGTTGTAAGAGATTATCAGAAGGGTTGTTGCGCAAAGAGCTGACTACTTCAAGCTGAAATCGCCTAAAACTGCCTTCATCGTCGCTGTGGGTTATGACAAGGCGCTTGAGTCTCCAACATGGGAGTCCCTTTCGATAAGGCAGCCTCTAGAAGGCTGTTGAAACCCGTCCGCTTGGGTGTGGCACTCAACAGGTAATCTCCAACATAGGAGTTCCTATGTTAGCTATGGGTGTGCCACTCAACAGATACCATCTCTGAGCCCTTATAACAATTTTTCTAGCCCGTCTACCGATATGATAGCGCTGCCCATGGTATACAGGAAGGTACAAATTCATTAGAGGGTCACTTCACAAAAATCGTTCTTATCGTGAACTGTGCCTTTAATTTTTGAAACTGACCCAGCAGCTCGCCTTAGACGCACAAAATAGAAATTTAATTGCAATTAATTCAGGAGCAAGGTTTATTTTGTTTTTTCTGCTCCCTGATTCTAGGGTAGACTGCGTTTCGGTGGATATTATAGGCAAGCATGATGATAGACGTGCCAAGGTAATAATTTCTCACCTCATAATTGAGGGATTAATGACAGTAAATAATAAGCTGGGAACGGTTTTCTCGGAATAGATGTACTTGCCTTTCATGACTAATAGCATAGATGTATTAAGTGTCTGTTTTGGTGTGGCTTGGTTGATAAAAATAGACTACTCGATAATCCCCTCTAACTTTTTACCAGAGCTGCAGTGCTTTTTGCACGTCCAAGAAAGCTGAATAGTAATAAATGGGACGATGGGGTTGGTCCTAATCAGCTAAATACGAATTCCTTCGAAATTTCAATCAATCAGGGATCACACTACGCACTCCTTCTTCGTTGCTTTTGCAGCAATCGGCCCTATCTTCCTCAAGTGACCAAATAAGACCCCCTTATTATAGTTCGTGATGCATGATTGTCGTTCTCTGTACGACTTCAAATGTGGGATAATTTTCTGTGAATAAAATTTCATAATACAAACCCTGAGAGTAGGGCGAGTACTGCAATCAAGTAGACGACGACCAGTAGCCGCTGGCGTACCATCATCTGCAAAAAAACTGTTTCTTATTGAAGTGTAACGGCATTGGTTTGCGTGATGTTAGCGAAGTCTTGCAGAAAAAAAACGACGAGAAAATCATTCAGCATCACGACAAAAAATATTTTAGGAGACAATCAAATATCAATAAATAACAGATGGGGAGGTAGAACATCCAAAAAAAAAANAAAAAAAAACAATAATTCCGAATCTTGGGGATGTACTGGCGTGCTTGAAAAAACTAGTTTTGAAATTTAATTCATGAGCTGAATCTTTTCCATATGGAAGACGCAAGTGGATTCACAGCTGGCTGTAGTAAAACTGGGGTGTAATAGCCCATCCTACTTCGAATAGACTCAGAAGACTGCTTTCCGTTATTATAATAAACAGGCGTGATTAACCAGTTGATATTTAATTTTTTTGGACTGATGAGCAAAATCATTACTGGTTTAGATGGAGGTCAGGATAATTTTTCACTTCGGGATTTGAATATGCGCTTGAGGGCTTGGGGGCTCGAGGTAGTTTGTGCCAAAAATTGAAGATCACCGAGTTTCACTGCGGTGCCCCATGAAGTGCGTGGGAAGAGAAGGAGTGAGCTGCTGCCAAGTAATGAATTTCTCAATGCGAGAACTACTTGAGACCGACTGAGATGAGTAGATAACGCCCGTCGACTGACCACTGAAGTCCGCAAAAATACTCGAGTAAGATTTTGAAGAATGAAAATGAAAAAAAAAACCGAAAAAAAACCAAGGAATCGGTCGGAAACTTAGATGATTGACAGCAACTTTTTGCTTTGCTTCTTCAGCTTTTCTTACAAATCAAAGCTTCTTTCATGCTCCTGCCGTTGTTTTGAATAGGAAAGTATTATCTTCTAATCAGCAGGCCTCTTTTAACAAACGTTTCTAATACGGTAACACCGTGAATAAGCTTGAATAGAGTTGAGAAAGGTCGGTGTTGTTGACAGTAAGCACAGCATGTATGAATAGGTAATCCGCGTCACCGAATGAAAGAAAACAAGTAAACATCAGGTAAACAGAGAAATGTCTCCGAGGCTTCTAGCTTTTTCACTTTGTTCCACTCAATAGGAGGCAGCTACCACGTCAAAGCTAAAAAAAATAGCCTTTACGGAGCGTTTGGGAGTTGGGTGGGAGGGGGAAGAGGATTATTATTATCTTCTACAAATCTCCTACTCGTCAACTCAATAATAAAGAACTTAGACCGAAATACATCTATAACATAGTACTGCCTATGTACCCGATTTCGAGCCTTTTGCATGATGTGCCTAAGCATTCGCCTATGTCCTGTACGTATCAGTTTTTCAGTGCATATTTGGCCTTCACACACATTGCCAGATGAGAAGGAAGAGGGAAAGGGCCACCTATGTACAAGCAGTACACGTCTTCTTCCAAACAAATCTGGTGCAAAGTCTCCGTTCCCAGATGAAATGAGAAGCTTAGTTGACAAGAACAGAACTAAAAAGAATTCAATCCTTTGGCCATACCTGCGGCGGTTATGCCCTCATACCTGTCTTTGCTTCACCTTATAAATATGTTACCATATTTTTTGCGTACCGGGTAGCTTCTGACCACCAGGAAAAATTTGAAAAATTGGAAGGGTCTGTTCATTTTTCACGTCAGTGACTGATCAAATGACTATTTCTGATCTGAAATATGATAATTTAGGGAGAACTTCCTCCAGATTTTTCAAACTGATTGGCTATTCGAAGACCATAGAATGAATAAAATACCCTGAAACCGATACAACATAGCAAAAGGGAAATTTTCGACGTAACCGGGACAACCCCTCTGCATTTCTTTACAATTCCAGTGTCCAAAATTGGCTTCATTCCCTCAAATTCGGGAAATCGACCATGAAATCGAACACGTCGCTGACGTTTTTTCTAAAGACAGTGGCTCCTCAAGTGGCATCATTTCGTTGAGAATGAAATTTTGAGGTTTTCCGCGATACAATTCCTTTTTGTCCCTCAATGTTTTGGAAGCAATGTCTTGGTCAAGAACAGGGACAGATCATTCGAATGCTGCTCACAGATGTGGCTGCGTAGTAATTAAAAAGATGACGTAAAATGGAAAGATATTCATTGACAATGGAGTGGATAAACAACAATAAACAATTAAAAAGTCATTTGAAAGCATGTCACACCACGACTCAGCAAGGTAAATTTTGAAAAAAGCGCACAAATGCTGGAAAAGACACTACAAGGCGAAATCTCGCGAGAAATGATCTGGGGAGGACATAAGGGTGGTCTCAGTGCTCGGCAGCAACGCCTCGGCTGCTTTGGCGACCCCGCCTCCTAGTGGGTGAATCATCGCGACAAACGTAATTAGAGATACTCTTGATCACCATAAGAAAAGCTAACGTTTATAAGGAAAAAATTTGTGATCCGCTGTGATAATGAAACTGCAGAAGCAGCCTAGACTTTACCCCAAATCCACTTCTTAGCTTCCATCTCGTATATCCGTCTAGTCGGAGTTTGAAAACAACGAGTTCACCAGTTACATCCTCTAGCGCTGACCTTCGGCTTTCCCTTTATATGGATTTTCTGTACCTGTACCTCTGCAGTCAATCTTGAGCACCAAAATATTCTTGTTGTCATAGCAGGGTAAGCATTCAGATGAATGATGCAGTCAGGGATAATCGCAAATTCACAAAAATATACTCTAAAGGTAATAGTTCTGTAGAGCCAATTCCAGTTTCCAGGGGGGATCCTGAAATTCAGCCTTGAACTAAATGTTCGGTTCTTTGAGCTCAAGAGCTTTCCGCTAGTCGGAGGAATCCGTGTATGCCTCTCTTTACTATACATGCCGTTTTCGCTTATTTATTATTTACAGAGAACAAAACACATCATAAAGGCATCATCGATCAAAGCGCTTTTGACAACAACAAAAATAGATCAAGCTGTCGTCTGTGTATGTGGGTGTGGTTTCTGAGCAGGGTGCCCATGAAAAACCACAGAAAAATGCCTGCAGACAGTATTTCAGCTGCCCCTGTGAGCTCAGAAATAGGTCATAAACACTTCGAGCAAGCCACTAATCCCTCAACTAATATTCTTCTAATTCTGGATATTTTCGAGGTTGAAGATCGAATCGTTCACTGAATTGAAGGAAGTCATTCAAAGTTCGATAGGATCACCTCTCTTTTTGACTGGGATTTCGACTATGACGTGCTCGATAGCTCCTCTTCCGAAACATCTTCCGTAGACGGAAAAGTCAACATTGAAAATTTATGTTTCGTTTACATTAATAAATTATACTGAATGATTTAGTGTTTCATATATCATTTGTTGAAAAGCCTTCGATAATTTCCTGCTAATCAGGGAAACACCTAAAGATCCATGGCACCTTATTAGTAAACATCGAACGTTGTTGTTTGATCAACCAAGGTAAATAACGAATGCTGTCCCATTACTATGTAAATTACACTACGTCAAAGCCTTCCTTATCTACATGTATCGAAACATTTAATTAACCTTCTTTCTGACCAAAAAAAGAGGTCAATTTTGTCCTAGAGATGATGTTTGGAGCATGGTGCGGATTAATTCAGCATCACTTTACCTGTTCAGTACGACTCCTTTATCATTACGGCACATACGGCTCCCCACTGAACAAAAAGCGCTCTGGTCCTATCTGCCTAATAGGGCTCCCTTAGATGTTTTAAAAAAATGACTTTGAAATTACCTCAAAGTATCTGTTAGTCCTCCAATTGGCCGTAGTGACCGTTCTAGTATCTCCTTCGAGATTGATGGGATCTTGCTGCCGTCCGTGCTGATTTTGAAAAGGCTTTTCACAGAGTGTGACCATGCTCGCATACAAATTACCTTTTCAACATTTTGAAACAGAATCTTTTGAAACAGTATCTACGGTTGACGAGAAATATGTTATATTCCTCTCTATACTCCGAGATGCTATAGAACAATATATTTCTTGGATTTACAATTTCCCGAATAAGTCCAATCTATCCTTCTACCTCCAGGAAATGTTAGAACATAGAGAATGTCTTCTGCAATATGCAAGACTCAGTGGTTATTGGACTGGATATGGATTCAGAAAGTTTTCTTCTACATTTTTGGAGAAACTGGCAATGTTTAACAAAAGTGTTGCAAAGAAAATAGTTGAATCAAAAGAAAGGCATCGCTTCTTTGGATTCATGAGATCTAGACTTCGTTCAAAACCACAGATCGCTGATCTAAAAGCTGATGGGCGATCACTTTTGAAGGACACTGACAAGGCCAATGCTTTCGCTGCTGAATTTCAGAAATCATATTCAAACGATGATGATAGACTGCCGCCATTTGCACCCTCAACTTTTTACGCAATGGATACGTTCCCTTACTTTGATTCCAATGACATCTATGATACCTTGGTCAAATGGCCTGCTTCTTTCCCTGTTACCCCGGACCATATCCCACTTGTATTTGTCAAAAACGTGTTTATTCAATCAACCAACGATGTTCTCGGAAGTTCCTAGTCTGTGGAAACATTCGTGCTTAACTCCCATTCTGAAAAAACCACCTTCTCGGGATATCTCCAACTACAGACCGATTAGTATCATCTCATTGTTCTGCAAATTTTTTGAAAAGTTACTTAAACGTCACATTCTTCGCTATTTGGAGATGCGCAATGTAGTTCCCTCTTTCCAACGTGGTTTCGTCAAGGGTAAATCTGTTACCACCAATCTGCTCGAGTCATTCAATGATTGGACAATTGCACTGGATAACAAAATTCTGTTGATGTAATATATTTCGACTTCACTAAGGCGTTTGATAAGGTCAGTCACACTAAATTCTTATCCAAACCTAGTAAGCTAGGATTTCATGAAAAGGTTCTGAGATGGATTAGAGAGTTTCTCAATGATAGGGCCTTCCAAGCAGTAGTATAAACGCTTCATATTCTGAGGTCTTTCCCCTTCATAGTGGTATTCAACAATGCGGGGTGTTGTCTCCCATATTTTTTAATATTTACTCTGCTGATTTGGCCTCTATTTGTTGTAATGGTATAGTTACTGCCAAACAGTATGCGGATGACCTTATACTCCATAAAGTAACAGGTTCCTCCTAGGACTCGGTATTACTTCAGAATTCCATTAATATGCTTGTCCAGAGGTCGAATGAGTGGCAGATACCTATGTATCTCTGCCACCAAAACTTGTTACATGCGCATAGGCGCTCCTGCTCGTCAATCTTCCGCATATTTCATAAATGGTCAGGAGATCCAAAAGGTTGAAAAGATCAAAGATTTAGGGTATTTATATGACAACAAACTTGATTTTTCCGATAACTTCAAGGAAGTGCACAAACAGCATTTCCACTTACCTACCAGATATTCAAGGCTATTACGACCAATGACAGCAAAGTTCTCATTCGTGTATATAGGACTTATATACGTCCTCTGGTCGAGAGCGGAACCGTTTTGTTTTATCCTCATAAGAAAAAGGATTTGGCTCTCGTCGAAAAAGTACAAAACAACTTTAGGAGAAAAAACATCGTGCATCGCGGTGGTTTCTTATATTCCCGTATCCCTCACGCATCCATAAGAAACAAATATTTCCAGATTCTTCCTTGCATTCAAGACGAGACCTCTTTGATTTGTGCATGTTGCTTAGGGTTCTTACTTCCAAAGCTGTTACTGATTTTCCACGATTCTATGATCTCATTTCATCCAAAACCAGGGGTGGAGAACTCAAATTATCTTTTCATAGGCCTAAAACCACAATTAGACGGAATTTTTTTACTATCAGGGCTGGACTATCTTTTTTGCTATCAGGGATGGACTATCTTTTTTGCGTATCAATAAATCTATATCCATCCGAGGCTCTAGTACTCCTTTCAAACGGACCGCAGCAAACCTTATACTACAAGCATAGGTGTCAAGTGCCTTGTGTTTGTTAGGAATTGTTGTCGATTTTCATTTTTGGTTGTTTCACACTCATATTTTTCTCACGGTGTCTCATATAGCGTATGAAATAAATAGATGAAATGATTAAAATTAACACTTAGTAAATACGGCTGTGGGAAAAACCATTTAGAATGAGCCAAGAGGTCATATGAGTATAAAAAGAAGATGGATACTATACTCATGCTTACTGAAAACTGGACAAACATTCTCGTGACGTAGGTTTCCTAAGCTTACGTTGACGTGTGGATAAGAAATATGAAGAGGGAAAAACGGGTAGAAGGGATGGTTGATTCAGATTATCCACCCTGGGTAAAGCAGGTGTAAGCACAAAGAGATTCGCTAGACTTGCGAGCGAACGAATGACGAATTTCTTCAATTGTTTTGGTCACTTGAAGAAAAGATGGTGAATTTGTAAGCGTCGTGACAGCTTAGTCAGTCACCGAAACGGACATCAACAACATCCTATCTCAAGTTGTTGATTAAGACAAGTCATTTGATGTCTGGATGGTTCAGAGGAACTGGAAACAAGTTTAATGGGCACATGATGGTGGGATATTCTTGGCTTTCATTCTTTTTTATCCTGCATTTTACTCATAAAGATATTCACTCTTTTGAAATGACACATAACCCAAATGGTTAAATACATTATTTAGCAACTAAAGACTTTGAGGGTACTACCAGATCCAGAGCACTGGAATGATGGTAAGGCCCCCCCCCCGCCAAACACCCCTTTATGTTGCACCTGCAATGGAATGATTAGGCTCACAAAATGCCTTGGATTCTTGCATTTTTTTCCTTGAGGTTTTCTGAAGTAGAAAGGTAGAATTATTTAGCATCGGCGCGTGCATCCTGAAGTCCTTCGGTCATGGGTGAGGCTTTACCAATGGACCCTTTAGGCTTCATGATGATTTTGGCAGAAGAGTTGTATGAACAATGTCTAAGATCTGTAAACAGTAAATATCAATCGTGGAAAATTGGAAAATAGGGTGTTCATGTGGCTTAGTGCGTCTGTGTGCCAGTCCAAAGGACAGCATGAGCGCAGTCTAGCCCAAATTCATTGATAATATTATTATATCGTATTATTAATTTATTTACATTGTGGATGTAATTAATTTGGAGGAAAGATCATTCAGTTGACAATAACAAAAAACATGATGAAACAGACTGAAATTCCTGAGGTTCAAAGAGCGTGAAAGATGACACTGGGAGGAGAATGTGGGGATGGGGTGGGGATCAAAACAAGGGGAAGCCACTGAAATGCCAAGTATAAGAGTTTCTATGATCTTATGGCTGTCTGGTGACTAAGGCGATTAAGGCATCAGGATCTGTGATAGGAAATCTCCAGTAAAATACACTATTGTTAGCCTACAGAACACCAGAAGAGTTTCCACCCACAGAAGCCTGATGCCAATTGGTTGAATTCTTGGTTCGAAGAGAGATCTGGTTGATTCTAGTGATGCGCTGATCGTAGGCGGAGTAATCACCCCTAATTGTAGGCCACTTTTCTGAACGTTTCTTTGGAAAATGACTCTGTAACAAAATTAGAAATCACTTAGTGATGTGCATTCAACAGAAACACATGGGAGAAGAAAAACGTTCTGCGTCAGGGACTTCCTTCCAAGGGATGTAAGCAGATGCGATGAAGGAAATGACGAATTCGCTGCTTTCGAAACAAGCGATACAAGGCTATAGCTCCGATTTGCTGCCCATCTCGGAAAGGTCAATTTCAGCCACGATTCGCAGAAAAAGGACAATTTCAGTCAAAATGAACATGAGAATGGGCCTAAAATTGTAGAGCAATCGGATATTCAACCCTTCCAAGCGGTAATGGTGATAAAAGGTGTATTTCAACTGTCGGCAGCTTTCAAAGTGTAGGGAAAACAGAGGCGGCCTAAGCTTTTCTTTGGCTAAGAACTGGAGCTTGCGTGGATACATTTAGGACTAAAGAAGGGGTAGGGAGCGAAGGGAGCGAAGAAGCCAAGAACGAAAACATAGAAACGCGCAGAAACTGAAGTACCCATTTCATGATGTCGGAACGGTTAGCCCTGGCACGAATGAATGACGAATGCTTACAGCATCTGAAGGAGAATCGGAACTGGGGAGGGATCTTTGGTCTAGTAAACACGAGCGGAAGTGTGATAATCGTGCGAATCTTGCATATTTCACTTGTTGAGTAATGCTCATTCTGCAACCACAAAAATGGAGGAGTAAAGGAGGGGAGGAACAATTTCTCACCAGAAAACGCTGGAGGTTTGCGTAGATTTATTCAGGACTGAAGGAGAAGGAGGGGCCGAGTGCGACGCCTAGTACGGGAACATAAGAACGCCCAAAAACTGAAGTAGGCTAGTTGAATATTCGAGTTTTATGACAACTCACAGCCATTTATTAGCAGCTTTTAACTAGGATTGAGCTGATCTAATATCGCAAATGATAGAGGAACTATTCAACCAACTAAATTTATGGTTGGTTTAAAAGAGGGAAAGCCATAGGCATCTAGCTTAAAATTCTTTTTTCCTTCTTCTTCTTCTTATATTCTTCTTCTTCTCCAAAGGTGCATTTACGCTTACCCTTCATAGAATATGCAGTTAAACACTATTTCGAAGAACGCTTCACCGTTTCTGTTGATGAAAATCAACTTTTATTCAGCCATCAAAAGAGCTAGTGCCTGATGAACTGTAGTTCTGAAAGACGGCTTCACGTCACGTTCACGGACGACTTCATTTTCATGAGGCTAGATCGTGTCACAGAAATAATTGAAGATGGCTAAAAAATACTTGGGATTACCCAAATATGTATCTAAAGCTTTTAACAAGCTAATACAGCTCTTCTCTGCCATAACTTTCCGGCCTCGTCGCAATCTTTGGAGGCCAGGAACCAAGGATACTTGAGACTCAATTCAATCGACATATTAAAAGCCCACTTTTCTCCCTTCTGAATACTGAAGGAGCAACCAAAAAGGAATTACAATTACTGAAATAGCTCGTTCATCGGCAATTTCGATCCCTTTTTATCAAAATTTCTTCAGAAATCTTGAGCTACTGAGCTTTTAGCAGTTTTAGGAAAACTTTTGAGTCCTAGACCAACTCGGAGCTATATTTAGGCAATCGGGGAGATGATCCAGTTAGGCAAAAATGTTCCGTTGACATCATAAAAAGTCCTAACTTGATGTCTGATATGATTTTCAGTGGGTAACTTGGTCATTTATATTTACGCCTATTTATAGTATGACCTTTGAATAATGAAATCACCCTTAAAGTGCAAATAATTCTTACTATTATATAACTAGAACTTCAGAAAATTGGAGCGATTTTTTTCCGAAGACCAAATCAACGAGAATGCACGGTCAGTGCTGATATGTATCTATCGATGAGAAACTTCGGAGGCCATTTTCGTCTTTGCTTCAAAGGGGAAGGTAGGGAAAATTCGTCAAAAGGAAAAAGATTCTTCGGTTTTCAAGCATGCCTCTTATCAGTTGAGAGTACGAGTTGCTTCATGACAAATTTTAGTAGCAACTTAACTGAGAGAACTCGCCGATAATCTCTTAATTGTTCATGAGCATTGTGATTCACCAGATTCCTAATAATAGCGTCAAAGGGACAAGCTTCAAGGACCTCAAGTGGTGTGTTGGTGAGAAAGTCAGGAATCCCGTGTTATTTTGAGGGATTAGCGTTATTTCCTTGTATTTCTTCATAAATACCTCTTGCTACTGATAACCTTTATTTATTTCATCTGAACTATGAAAGTTCTACAAAATAATCCAAAGATTGAAGTGACATCGTAGACTATTACCTAGACGGGTCCTTATTTGGCTCTCATTGAAATTTCTTCCAAAACACCGAATATAGAGCTAACGGGAGCGGCATTCGTTTGCTTGTGGACAAGCTTTGAAAGCTGAGGGATATGTAAAAATAGGGAAGTGTGAATTTTTCACTTACGTTCCCCTATTTTCGCCATTGCTGTTGACGCCATAAAACTTTATCATTTTCTATGTTCCAAAACGGGGTATTTGATCATAGAATTTCGGAGAAAACTCATTAAAATGTAATCGACGGCGGAACTAGTGAGTCATTATGCCTTTTGTTTATTTCGACTTTCATACGACTGTTAAAGAAACTTCTGCACTCTTAATTGTTTTTAATTTACTATAATTCACACCAAGACTCGTCATTTAATTGATTTTAATTTGATATAATTCATACCAGGATTCATCACCAAGTTCGAATTCAAAGAAAACCTTATATAGATTGCTATGGGGTACAGATTCTAGAGTTGATTTGAGGTTTGAGGTCAATGAGATTTACGGAGCCCGGTGTTCAATGATTTGTAAGTGTTGAAAGTTGGAGAAGAAAGAGTTTGGTGTCAAGCGACTGTCCAGAAAAAGAAAAGTCACGACTAAATTTGGGAACAGAGGAGTTCGTAAATTGTGGAAATGCTAAGGTGTGTAGAAGAAACCCTTGAAAGAAAAGCAATCAGCTAGGACAGAGATTACTGTGTAAGGTTTCAACATTCTGTAGCTGGTCAATTCCTTCGTGAGGTTCACTTCTTTCATGGGAGGCTTCTCACCTACCAGGTGCATAATTAGGGATAATCAGAAAAACTAAGCAACATGGTCAATGAAAGGAAGTAATCAAAATCATTCAAAATCCACCATACCATAGCCGCATCAGCTATTTTTCCAGCAACAAAATATTGTGGCCCTTTCTCAAGAATGGAATCCGTTTCGGTGCGGGGCCTAACTGAGTCCATGTAATGGATATACGTTCCTATTCTACTCCTTGTAATCTTATTTGTGCTGCTGAACACCACATTAGCAGGGAGGGCTGTGAACGACACCAACTGAGTTTATGGGCAAAGGGGTCTACTGAGGTGTGGTGGGCAGACGAGATGATGCCGCTGCAGTGAGTATGATCCAGGGATCTAATTCCTGATAGGTACTCACCCAGACCAGCTAAACTTCTTATCCCTTTGTGATCGATTGGCTGGCACCTTTCGGGAGAGGTTAGAGCTGACTTGCCTTATATCGGCAAGCAGACAGGGGTAACCTTTAAGCTGAATACGCATACCAACGCTGCTGCCAATCCAAATGGGTGTGGGATACATGGAGGCTTGGCTAAAGTTGAAAGCGAAAACCTTATAGTCGTCTTTTTCAATTCATATCCTTCTTATCCTGGGTGACTCAGTGGTATACTGACTGAAAATTATTCTGAAACCTCATAAACGAGAAAGAGCCAGAATGGAAGCTAGTATTTAAGGATCCTTGTAGGTTCCCCTTGAAGAAATGGCTAGTTTCCTTGATTTAATTTTATGACGTTTAATCCTAATCGGCCGTGCAATGTGATTGGCGATGATGGCACTGCACTAGGACCCTTTATTATGACGTTTTCAAATGTTTGCTGCCAATCGAATTGCAGAATTTGTTTGGATCACTATTTTTTTTGAGATATTTAATGCATCACATTTGGAACTTTCGGGATCCACATCATTTTCCTGTTTATCTCAGTCTTCTTCCGTAGATCTCCCTTCTAGTCTAATCACTTTGAAAAAAATATCTATAAACAGGAAGTAATTGCTACGTTTAAGTAAATGATCCACATTTATGATATTTAGCTCGTTTTGCAGATGGCGATATAATTAGAATCTTTTCCATGATAGAAGAAGGACTTATAAGTGCGTCTATGCCTCTCTTTAGAAACCTGCA
>UZAF01017227.1:27602-51584 GCA_900617895.1 Haemonchus placei | reverse complement strand
AGAAAGTATAATTCTAAGCAATGCTGGAACATAATATCGTTCAGCATGCACTTGGTAGTACTTGCCTGTTGATGGTCTGCTTTTTATGAAGCCATTAGATCTTTAATATAATCGTTTACTCGCAATCAGCCCTAAAAAGACCCTACAGGTCCCCTTCAAACAATCCGGAACTATCTGAGCTCGCTTTCGTCCCAACATGGAACTGGAGATTAGCGAGTAATTACTGTTTTTTCTACTTTTCAAATATTCCCTTAATTTGTAAGCATTTTTGTTTACTCTTAACAGCTTTACGTGATAACAAAGGCTTTGACATTGAAATTCAGCAGAGAGTAGCATTTTAAGCTATGTTCAAACATAATGTCGCTGGCTTGTTGTTTTGTATCATTGAAGTCTCTACGCCCTCGTCATAGGACTTGCGCTAAATACGATTTCTATCTTGTATTAATTTCTTCATATAATTTACCATTTCTGTTATAAATGAAACTGAATAAGGGAATGGATTTTGAATCGAAATCACGAGTTGGTCCGTAAGAAAGGTGTTCATAAGTGGTTTGTATTGAATGGCATCCCATGAAGGTGCTTGTGAGATGTTGTTCTTTAACTTTTTGAGCCTCCGCATTCTGATATTATATTGTTTGGTACGTACTCTTTGGATTGAGGGAAGTACCTGCGAAACGTCTTCAGTTATTTGTATTAATTCGTGTCCCTATCGTCATATTTTCAGAGCTATTTCCTTACTCTATCTTCACACTTAACATTTGATAGTTGCCCTTTGCTGGGGAACGTCACGTACTTCATCTTTTAGGCAATTTTTTGAACTTGAGAGATTCAACCTCTTTTTAAAGCAGCGTCATGACTTTCCATGACTGCCTCGAAGTGTTCCCAATAGTACTATCAATTGCTGGAACAGATTCGGCTGTTTAGAAGACGATGATTTTAATAGTTACTTGCTTAAATGTTCAACAATCTTGTACGGGATTAAGGTCTATACGTCGCCAAAAGTCGTGGGGAATCTAGAATATGTCATGTTCCACATCTTTTTACTATTAACAAGAGCAATTTCACCCTAAAAGGCCCGTCATAAGAGCATGTAGTCACAGTTCAGTCGCTCGTTTCCAATGATTTATTAGTCTCTGTAGAGTATGCATGGTGGGAGCGTGCCTCCACAGTCCGTGCGTACATTGCGTCATCGCGTAAGACTTTTCATCAGTCACCGATTGATGGGGAATGTTCCTATGGGAGTACTGGCCTGGTCGGGACGCCTCGCCCAATGCGCCAATTTTGTTGTGGTCTTCAAGTACAATTCTTAACATTAGGGTCTGAGGGTTTTCTGAGTGAAGTTCATGTCAGATGTACAATGTCATGGGAAACTCTTCTAACCATGGGTGTTATGAATTTGCATACCACAAGGATGTACCTCAGTTGATCCATGTGAAAGATAGCGAAGATGGAAATGCACAATGATGCTTCAGTATTTAATATTACTTCGGAGATAAAGATGGAGAGTTCATCGTAATCAAACCCTTGAGCTTTGGATTCTTTCTGGATACGACTATGGTCGGAGTATGATACTATTAGGTTATTTCCTACCTCGCTGTTTGCTTGTTGATAATGTTGCATGTAGAATGAAATGAATGAATGGGTGGGTATGAAAGTTCCAGAAATGATATTCCTTCAGTGTGGTTCAAGGCCATCTTTCGTCGAACCCAATTTGGTAGCCTACAGAAGTGTGATGATTAGCGGCTCGGATGACTCAGTACTGAATTACCCATGACTAAGATCAGTTCCCATGTGATTTTAATATTAGAAATGCTCTCAACGATCTAAGCTGTTTTCTAATTACCAGTTCGATCGATTTTTTGGCTGCTGTATGCTATAGCACTACTGGTGTTTTTGTACCCTTTTTGGTTCCAAAAAAGCCGTGAGATCCCACATTTCCCTTTTTCGTCCCTATTCCTGCGGCCTTCAATCAATTTCCTATATCCATTTGTCATCTGAAAAACTTCAAGCGCTACCTTCCTTTCGAAGAAGTTAGAAGTCTTAGGCGATGGTCATGAACCGCATTTTACCTCTAGAGCTTCTCAATGATGTGTACGTGTCTGACAACGTGGAGAGGGAAACTATTCACTCAGTTTTCTGTTTCAGAATGTCGTCAGAGGCGGACAGCCTTCGACGATCCAAACGGAATAAATTTCACCTAGACGTCGTCTCCATGCACTTGGTCCATCCAGAAAGACGACGTACTCAGCCGGTTTGTAGAACGATGCTTTCGCGAAATCCAGTGAGAGTTCTTTTATTTTAAGGGCCGCCTCACACCATCACCAGACTTGCCTGCTCGTCGTGCATCATCACTCAGCCCTTCAGCGCATGAAAGCCCTGAACCATCTGAAGAGAAGTCGCGAAGAGTTCGACGACTTCCTGCAAGGAACGCAAGCTATGTTTTCGACGATTCGGATGATGATGTAAGCTCTTATGTGTAACCCGCCTGCTCACCTTATCTCACACATTAATCTGACAATTTGAACTCTCTTTCTGATGATTTATTGAACTTGGGTTCACCACCCGACGATCGGTGAAGAGTTTGCTAGGACACATTCCATCGGGAGGCGGTCGTTTGGCGCAGTCTCTCGCATCGCCCCGCCCATTCGACGTGTTTGTGAGCTAGACAACTCGCCCAGGTGATTCATCCTCCTGATCTTGCTAATCGGCCAACCTTTGCTCATCTAGCTGACATACGGCCAGATCGATGACGCCACTACTATTAGACGCCGAATTGCGAACGTGCTTGTATTCTGTCTACTCGCATCGATTAACATGATCAGGAAATCACCCGGACGAGTTGTCCGCCTTACAGATCGCGTCGGAGGAGCCACGCCAAACAACAAACAGCGCATTCCATCATTCGGTCACTTAAGGGTGTACGTTTGAAAGCACAATTACCGATAGAAATGGTTTCTGAGATCACTCTCTAAGTCGAATTTGTGACCTTCAGGGATAATCACTGGACCATGTTGGTTCGGGAATCGGTCTAGGTAGGGCGTAATAAGAACTACTACCCTAAAAGACGTTACACGTGAAAGTGGTCGTGGTACTCCGGCTTTGTTGCGGCTGCACCATTCTCAAAATGAAGTACAAATGGTGAAAATTTATACTGGTCGTGGCCCGTGGCGGCAGCGGAATGTAATTTCTAGCATTTGTGCAGCTGCAGCCAGCTCTACGCAATAGCACACAACTGACGGTGTATTTAAATAATCCTTCCATGCCCTTTCGGTCGTCATAACCTCATACGATCCTTTTTTACTAAATTTTCGAAGCCTTTTTTAGAGGTCCACTGCTACGCTTTCTTTGCCAACTTTGCTTATTCTCTACCATAACTTCCATTATTTTACTTAAACTGCATCACCAAATTGTAGTCAATCGTACCTCCAAGTTGGATGGTCCCGAAAAGACCTGTCGAGGCCGCTGCGTGCGGTGACTGATGGGAGGACATGTGGGGAGCTCGTTGACGCGTCGACATCAAAGGGGCTCTTCACATGTGCTGCCTATTCATCTCATGCATATCATCGCTTACTCATTACAAGCGTGGAAACCTTTTCATTGGGCTCTAGTCATCAGGGCTAGCGTTCAATCTGGCTGAACCGGATTCAAATCAGGTCATGAACTATTCATTGGTTGGCAGTGAGTATTGCGCAAACTGAACAAGGTCATTAATCACTATGACTAAGGCGAGAATCAAGTGTTCAAGCCGTGGCGACCCGGTGCGGAAAAGGGTTGTCGCGCTCACGATTAGTGCACTTTCGAACGATTGAAGTGTTAAGCGGAAGAGCAAGCAGAGACTTCGTCATTTTACATTTTATATCGTTGATGTACTCTCTATGTCACTCTTTTAATAGAAAAGTTTTGAAGAAGTAGCAAGAACTCAGTGTATTGAGCTGAGCCGAAGTGTTGACGCCTAATGTGAACCCGATCCGTGCCTCTCTTTTCCTAGTAGTCTGTTTTTATGGAATGTGGCTAGCCCACCAATTATTTCGAACTCTTCACAGAGGCACATGCAACAAAATGAGAATTCTCTTATGTTTTCCTTTTCCAAACTCGATTACATGGCTAGGCCCTCCTTTTTGGCCAGTGCCAATTTCGGCGCTCTTACTGTGAATGCGCCCTGTGCCTCACAACAGATAGAAGTTGCCTGCATTTTCTCGTCGGCTTTTTAGTATTCCACATCTTGGGCCAACGTTCAATTTGCCCACGATGAAAGCAGAATAATGATTCTGATGACATCTTGTGATTCATAAGCAAATATCGCTGAACAGTTACTACAAAACGGATGAGGTTCGGCTTCTTTGTGCCACTATTACTCACTTCCGTTGAACCTCTTTGCTTATATCGTTAAGGAATACGAGGGTGGAAGTGGGTCAGTACCAAGTGGCGTGGTTTCCATTCCATAAGCCGGCTATATACTTGTGCAGGCTCATTGAATATTCTATACTTCCGTAATTGGCTACTTGCGTAGTTGGCTAATTGGAATGAGTCGGTGCCGAACGCCCGCGGCAAGCGGCAGTGATTCCGCGGCGGTTACCGTATCCTTCCAGTGGAAATTCCAACCTTTTCCTACATAGTGCGCGATCGGACGGGGCGAGCGCAACACGCAAGTTAGCTTTGATTTGTATATCGACAGGCCATAGTAACTCGTATTTCAAGTTTGTATTCAACCGACACAAAGATTTTAAGTGTAAGTTGAAAAAATGGTATACTTTTCAAACAAGTCATTCGAAACCCCTCCAGGAATTCGTTCGGATGATAGTTTTCTGTAGCAAATAATTGAGCACAGTCAGGTCAACATATGCCACGTCACGTGTTTAGAGGAATTTCAAGGGAATAAACTCATCAGCGGGACCTTCAAACTCATGGATTGCTTGAATAAAGGGTCGTTTGATCACTGTGGAGATGTAGGACTTTTAAAATGTAGGTCTTTCTTCATGGACGATTTTTTCTTTCACGAAAGATTCGAGAGGGATCCCGGGATTTGAATTACCAGCGCTTGTGGTTGTTGTGAAACATTACCACACTGCGCTCACATTACCCCTAACAGCTGGATGGTTTTCCTTGTTAGAGTCTTTTTTAGTAAAGGCAAGTGTTCAGTTGTGCCGAGCCGATCTTTTTTGCTTTTTTGCTGACACTTCTCCTTAATCGTACACTCAATACACTCTAGGTTTAGTTAATGTAGAGTAAGGATGTTGGGAATGGTTGTTTAAAGGCATCGTTCACGACAATTTTGGGTAATCCAGATTATGACGAAAAATGGAAGACAAGATCGAAACTAGTGCGACTGAAGTGAAGAAACTGCGTGCATCGGTGTTTCCAAAGTGAAAAAAGGCTTCGAAAACATGTTAAAAAGGGGGCTAGTCGAGAGTGAAACCAGAAAAATGAAGAAGAGTGGGGTGTCCGGACGAGCTAAACAGTGTGTTTCACTGCGCGCGTGTGGGTCCTGGTGCGAATAACAGACAATGGTAAGAAAAAATTCATTCACTTATAAGCATAAATAAACTTAAAAACCCTAGTGACAGCAAGAGTAGCTCACCTTTTTCAGCCTCTAGGAGAAAGAAATTAGATAAGGGATCGCGGCAGCATAAAGAAAAACAGAGGAAAAAAGAATGGGAGAAAAACATCGCCTAATCACTCGGCGATTAGCTGATTGTGCGTGGGTCCTAGAACGAATAATAGCAATCTGTATTGTCTCGACACTCGTCTAACGTGATACCGATCGAGGGGCGGGAACGCGAACTACGGCAACGGGGCTGCCACTCTGTCCTGGACGTCGAGATTGGGGGAGTGAGATGGTCCCTTCAACAACCCTTGGGGGCCACTGAGTATCAATAACGTAAGAGTCAATAACTTTTTGATCGTGAGCGGTGCCTTCAAGGAACATGTCAATGTCCTTGGGGAAGTGCCCTGAAGTGCATTAATTCGTTTGGTGCATCTACTTAATGGTAGGACGGAGGTGGTGTAGTGTCAAGTAGCACACTTCACACACACTTGGTCACGAATTCGAGTCCCCGATCGATATCTGCCTAGATCAACCAAGCCGGTTTATTGGTATCAGACTCGTCTGGGAGAATAAAAGCACTGAATTGTACATTGGCCGGTCACCGCAAGTCCCATTGTTTAGGCCACATACGCATTCACTAGACCACTGCGATTTTGAATGGAAGTCGAATGCATAGGCGCATCCCTCTCACGAGATTTATTAACGCCCCAAGCTTTAACCCTTATTTTTTATCTACTTGATGGCAATGCCATTTGATGCACTTGCATTTCATTCGAACATTTTGAACGTTTGAGCTGAATTGTCTGAATAATCGACGCGGTTGTTGACGTTTGAACATTTCTTTCGCAAAGGATTGATTCACACATCAATTTTTTTTTATTCGAAATGTATCCACTTTCCACGCAACAGTTTATGCGGTGAGGCAGAACTATGGAAACAAAGAGCGAGCGCGAGACCCTCAGCAGTTAAAGACCCTTTGCTTATGAAAATGACTTTTTAATTTCATTCGGGCCTTTGTAACCATGACCTTCGACTGCCACGAGAATTTCGCGTTTTTTTTTTTTCGGAAAGCTAGAGTAGTCATCGCCCCGCCGCAGTTCCAGTATAGCTTTTCATCATCAGGAATTCAGAGCGGTGACATCTCCCTTTTTTGAATGTATTAAGATGTGTAGAATCAAAGGCTGTCGCAAGGTTCACGGAACTGGAAACCTTTTTGGACCCACTTCTATAACTATCTAGGCTAATATCGGTAATTCGACCGTCTCCGCTTAGATCCTACCTAGGTCAGTATAAAAAATGGCAAAGGAGATGTTGATTTTTACGAAATCGATGAGCAGGATTAAAAGAAAAGTATACAAGGGATCCTTCAAGGACCGGGAAAGGGTCCACTTCCTTGACCATGGCTTGAAAGGAAGAAATAAATAAAGAGGTAAATACGCAAGAAATTGTGCGACAAGTAGAGCGGTGTTTCTGCCCCGTAGGCCGAAATTTTCCAGACCTTGACCAAACTTGCGCAAAACCTCACCGCACCTCGCTTTCTTGGAGGCATCCTATTGCGAAAAGCTTAGGACCAGATGGCCGTGGACTCCCATCTCGATTTGGAGCCTGTTTCTCGGAGCACTTATTTTTCCCATGATTTGCCCTCATTCTGTATCTTGTGAAGTAGTGAGTCGAACTAAATGGCTTGTCTTTACACCATCTATTTTTCGAATGCTGGAGCTGAATAAATGCTACGCTGAAAAAGAAAGATTATAGAGAATATGAGCTTGGCTATCTCTATTTCTTCTTCATCATCATTTTATGTGAAAAGTTGCGCGTAGCCGTGACTCTGACGAAAAATTGCAGACTGCTCTTCCTCCCTCTCCCGACACACATAGCGTTGAGCTTGGATGTGATGACAGGGAAGAGGCAGTGAAGGTATGGACGCTCTTTTGTGAATTTATTTCACATATTGTGTGTCTTTTCCTTTTCCGCATTACTTTGATTGAAAGGCAGGGAGGAGGGACAGTGGACGGGACCCGATCTCAACGGTAATTCAATTTTTTGGCTCAGATGGTTTGACTTCGAGTGATTAGGGCGGAAAATGGGGGTGTAAACAGGTTCATTAGTCTTGAAGGTTTGCGGCGAGGTGGAGATAGATAAGCAACTCCCTCTATGAAAACCCATCAACAGGTCGCGCCCACTGCTCTCTCCTCCCAAATTTAAGAGCGTATTTTTGCGCCATGTTGTAACGGAAGAAAGTTGAGTTGCGGGTTATTAAGATCCATAAATGCCTATGATCACCCTGAACTACTACAATACAGAGCTCCACCTCTTTTACGATTGCTTCTGAATATGTAATGAGAGGACACTCCACGCAGTTCACAACCGAGCGCCAGAGCTAGGAATCCTGAACGGCGCACCTTCGAGTGCATTTTTTTAGATAAGGGCATATTCTATTTTTGGAGAATCAAAATACATCAAGTCGGTGTTCCATAAAGACGCGCTTTCGCTCGGCTTTCAGTGATATGCGAACGTTTTGCCGGTACCAGAGCATATTTGTGACAGCTCCACGTGAGCATCACCTGTGCCTTAACTAGGATTTCCTTCGTTTCGGGTGGACAGCTGGCAGAGGTCAACTTGACTCGGGTTCAAAATGTTGTAGACAACGTTTGCAGTAAGTTGTAGGAGGGTAATAATCGATAAAAAAGTGAATCGATGTGTATTTTTGGTCGAAAGGGACAAGTTCATTGATGAAAATGCAGCTCAGTGCAGAGACCCATTTCATTTTCTACTGCATTTCTACTGGATGAGTCGAAATATCGGGAAAGATGCTTGAGCCTTTAGGATGGGAGCTCAGATAATGCGGGCTCAGCTGAGGATTAAAGGCTTACATGGCGCCCAGTGGCTATTCTTACTTGTGCAGATGCTGAGCTTTCGTGGCTTTTCGCTCCGCCCAGGGGTTTTTCCACACGAGCTGGCGCCTTGCCAGCGTAAAGTTTATGGGTGATTGCCTTGGGCGTTGGTTATGAATTCATTGCTCAGAGAAAGAACTGAAAGAAGGAAGTCGATAGAAGGATGGTGACTTGAAGTGGCTATGCGCTTTCTTTTTTGTAGGTGTTTATCACTGACGTTCATGATATGAAAGACAAAGACACTCGTATTAAAGTTCCTCAGCGGAAGGGGCGGGTTTTGGAACCCATTGATTTTATGGGCGGGAGTGAAAAGAAAGAATATCAGCTGTACCGATTTAGGATGCAGGTTTGAGATTTGATGAGCTTAGATAACTTTTTCTTGCATAGGAATGCCGTCGAGGTCTTGAAGGAACGAATCTATGCGTGAAATGTCCAGCTCGATTCGAGACTCGCCCAGGACTCGCGAATCACTTTAAATTGCATTTCGGTGAGTCAATGTTCGTGGTTATCCGGATCGTGTTTCGTAGGAATGGCTTCAATGCTTCCACCAGCTGAAAACCATTGTTCCAGAGGCATTGGTTTGATATCTTTATGGTAACTGTGTTGGACCTTTTCATTCAAACTCCTAATTTCCTTTTATGGTTTATGTTAGTGATTAGTATTGTCGTAATTTGTTTCTTAGTTTCCTGTTTAAGGAGAAAAACGCAAATTTGCCTGTGAGTTATGTGACTTTTCGGCGACCACGCTAAAGTCGTTACGTTTTCATCGACGGGTTCATGATCGTTATGGGGTTGGACCGGCTAGTCTCCAAGAACCGCTCAACAGTGAATTATCTATTGTGAGTCAATTAGTCTCTAAAGTTTCCATTCCAGTCACTGCTAATTTCTTCTCGATACGGTGCAGAATTTGATATTTTTGATTTTCTTGTTTATCTAAATGAATAATAAAGGATCAAGGGTCCTCACACGACTGCCCGGGAATGCTGCGTTATAATCGATATGTATGTTTTCCTTGCTTGGAGATGCCCACGATGATTGCGCAATGCTACGGCATTATAGCTTCGGGTGTAAACTTTGTTATCGTTTACGGAGTTTACTGCAGAAACGCGCATTGTTACCACATTGTAAGGTCAGTCAGCTGGACAGTAGTGTATCCTCAAATTGCAGGAGGACTTGCGTTGCGAGACGTCATCATCCTCTGAAATTTGCCCGACTTCGTCACCACCACAACTATCTCCTCCAGCAGCATACAGTTCATGTTTGGCAAGAAGTAACACAGAGCCAGGTCATCTGTCTACGCTCACTTCAAACTCCGCCACACCACCACCATGCCGTCGAAATGCAGCTGCTCCTGTTCCTCCAATGACTCCGCCACCAAATCTCGTGCGAGTCATGAACACTAGTGCGGTTTTGAGTGAGTTTGCTTAAGTTTTTTCCTTGATATCACCTTTCGACTGTTTCTCTATTGACTGAGCTGTTCAGTGGGCTGCTATTATATATCGACCTCCCTTTTTGAACTTGGAGCGTTGCCCTCAATGAGGAACCCGTTTCGAATAGTGAGCAGTAGACTGTCTAACGAGATGGACAGGGTTGACTCGTTGTTGCACGCTTTGTGTTGCAGTGGCCCGAAGCCTCTCAGGCGTATGCTTTCGAACACTCAGGGTAATCCGGTACCGTTCAAGTTTCTCGATATCATGTATGAGCCGCAGGGGTTATAACCCGTTAGCACTATTACTATTATATTAACACTTGATGGATAAAACCTTACTTGACCAAATCATTCAGTTAACCTATTAGACAGACCGGTCAAATCACGAACTCTCAACTAACCATTGTCCTTGTTGTTGTCTCCATTGTTCACGGCTCATACATCGTAGGTTTCCATAGTTAATGGGCAGCACAGCTGTAGTATTTATTGGCGTGTTTAGGATCAGACTAATCTCATTACAGATCGTGCATTTCATGAGAAACCTCGAAAATGTATTCAATGCCCGTACAAGGCAAAAACGAGGGATCGCATGAAAAATCATATGATTGGACATCAAAAGCGTACCGGTTTCCAGTGTCCATTCTGCACTTTCAAGTTAGAACTTTTCTTGTTAGAATTCTTTCATTAGGGAAATTTCTATGTCCTAAAGTGACGAAATAAGCAGAAAACTGTATTCTATTGTCTCGATTATTGGAGACTTGGGGCAGTTGGCTAGCGATAATGCTACTGTGTGCACCATTCCCATTGTTTTATGCGGCCTGGTTTTATTCTATTGTAATGTGATTTTTTGGTGCGGCATACATGACTGCAACATTCGTCCCTGTATATAGAAAGAGTGAAGCAACAGACTACGTTAAAATTCGACTTGGAAAGAGGTTTGAGAATGGTTCGTACTCGTATTATTAATGAAAGTAGTAAAGTCCAAGCCAAACCATCATCACCACATTCTTCAACTCTGAGGATTCTTTGGAATGCATTTTATGTACTGCCTTATGTGTCATTGAGAAGCGATGTTGAAATATTGAGTCATCTTTATTATCGAGCGCAAGAAAAGGGAAAAAGTGAAGGGGATTTTTTGGCGTTCAGTTTCCAATCTCGAGCACCTTCTCATGATGGTTCTTTGGGGTCCCTTCATAAAAGAGAGGAAATATCTGTGAATGAGATTTTGTGCAATGCCTGACATCGAAAGTAGTACTTGCTATCATTGAAACCCTGCTCTGCTTAGTTCTCGTCCCGAAGTGTGAATAGCCTGAATGGATAAATGCGTGCTCACTTACTCATATAAGAAAAGAAATAGTTTTCATTTGAAAAGTGTTTCAAGGGCTAGCTGATCATGTATACAACGAAATTTTTGGTAGTTTTCGCTATGGACATGAAATTTTAATCGTAACTGCAACCAAATCGTTCGCAGTAATTACTTAGCTCGATTTGACTATTCCCATGCATGTGGTCAATGACTCAAATATACTCGTGCAGTCATCTTAGAGATGGGTTGTATGATAGACTTCTAACGAAGTGCGCAAAGGAAGTTAATGAGACACTTGGGAGCTTTTTTTTGTGACCAGTTTAATGACTGATTAGACACCAGCTAATGCAATAAATGAATGAGATTAATCAATGAAATTAATCGTGTAGCAGTATCAGGGTTTTGTTGGTGTTGAAATTACTATTCATGTGGAGGTTTGAATAAAGACTTTGGGCGTTAGTCAACGCCGTTCTTGGGATGCGCCCCCCGCACTCTGTTTCCATTCAAAATCTCAATGATATTTGGGTGCATATGCGGCTTAGGTAATGACTTGCGGTAGCCAGCCGATGTACAAGTCAGTGCTCTCATCCTCCCAGACCAGTCTGCTGTCAACTAATGGCTTCCGGCGGCACTGAAGGCTTGGTTGGACTGGGCGAGTATCGATCCGGGATTCAAACCCGCGACTGCTCGTGTGATAGTGCGTCACACATTACCATATCCCTACACACATCCTTATTTATAGGCTTTTTCAAGTTTAGAATATTTTGTGAAGTCACAATTATGTAGTGGTATTGAGAGCAACTTTCCACTATTCATTTACGTGTTTCAGAAGTGAATCAGCTGGATTTCTTAAGCGACATGTGGAAATACATGGCCAAAAGCCGTTTGCGTGGCCTCCTATTTACGTTGGCGTTAATACCCAGAAACGAACAGTTGGACCAATTGAAAAGCGTGTGCATTGCAGATCCACAATGGTACATTTTCGTTTCCTTGCTATAACAGGTTCTTTAGAATTGCTACAGTTGACAGCTTTCCTGAGCGATGAGAATTATTTCGTCTAGTTTGAGGCCAAAGTTTTGCCCGCAACTCGCCAACCATGCGAGATTTTCGTTTCATGTACTGGAGCCATGTAACAACATTTAGCGAAAACCTTAGGTCAAAACGATCATTGGTTTTCTTCAGGAATCTTTCTATAAATTTATTGAACTGCATGATTCTCCTTTTTCACTTAAGATAAGCGCTGCTTAGAGCGAAGATCGACTAGTCTGGGTATCCAGTTCCCCGCTGTTTCAACTTGGGTCGTCGTGTTGGCGGCAGACGATTGCCTTGGTGTCTCAGGGTTCAGGATTATCAGTGTCCTGATTTAATATGTTTTCCTTGGCCGGTCGCTAGAATCACGGTGACCCTATCGCTGCGAAATGGCCCTCAACAGAACCCATGCCTAATGGAGCACTCCAGCCAGCATAAGTACTGATGATTTGTGCGGGAATACGGCCGTAGAACAAATAGGACTTTCAAAGTAAGTGGTAAGATGCTGCAAGAACGATCTGCCCTAGTTGCACACCCACGTATCTGTCATCACAACAGACTTGACTTGAAGAATGATGAGCCCTCCCGTACAGTCTTTCACGTTGGAAAATGTCTGAATAAAGGGATTTACACCTATATTTGAACTCATAGTGATCCACCCCATCGCGTATAATCGTACCTACGCTAGGGTTACCTGCTTAGCGAATCCATTCTGAAATGCCTTTTCTCAAACAACTACATATGTATGAAATCTAAACTCGATAGGATAATCTATTTCTTTTATATCACAATGATCAATTGCTTTTATTGCCTGCAATTGGTGGCATGAAAAAGTCCAAAAAATTGTCGAAAGCCGATTGGCGATTGGAGGGTTGTAGATTATGCTTAGTTAGGTACGCGCGACAGAATCTTAGTTACAGTAATCCTTGAAAAGTGTTACTGGCTTTTGATGGTCTTTTGAAAATAACATTGAATGGCATTACAATTCAATTTATGCCTTTGCAATATANATTATTTCAGAAGGTGTTGTTTCTTCGTTGTGCCCAGCAACATCCTCCAGTTGGGGGTCCAATGAAATGGCCTTGTCCGATGACTGGTTGCAAGTTTACTGCTACTGTAGTGCCACAGCACGTTGTCCACCACATAAGCAGCCATGTTCCGGTTTGTTTATGAACATTTTAATTTTATGTATATTTTATATGTATTACAAAATTTGCCCCTTACATCAGGGGTCACTTCTACAAAGCACTCTGCATTTAGCTGTTGGGTAGCACGGAATTTCGTTTACAGAGCTTCAGCATACTCTCTGATACTCTGTCTTTACCCTTATTCAAATTTTTCTCAGTCGAAATATCGCCGGTTACCTCACCATACATGTCTAAAGTGTGGCGTGTGCTTTGGAAGAGCTGGAGCCCTACGCACTCACCGTCTTATTCGTCACACTCAACGACATCATCCCAAGGCGTTACAGTATTTCATGCGCGAAAGAGTTGGATTCAACTATGTGTGAGTTTGATTTTGCTACTGTCTTTTCTTGAGTCCTGCAGATCTTTGTTTATCTAGTTGTAAATCAATTGACACATATTCTTACAGCTTTATTGGCTCTTATCAGGTAGCACAACTTTTTGAATTATGTGGAAAATGAGTAGGGAATTGGGATCGGTAGAAAGTGTGATTACCATGCTTACAGCTAATATTTGTAAGGAAAATATGTACATTCATAGCCTGTAGTTTGTCCAAGCGCATAGACGAGCTGATGTTCTCTTTATTCGTCTGTAAGCTGTAGGGGACACACACGAGAGTGTGAAGGCAAATGCTGCACGGAAGGGATAATTAGACGAGCTGTCCAAACGTGTGTGCAGCTGCGTGCAGCCCTCTTCAGTTATCTGCCTGCGGTAATGTGCGCGTCCCGGCGCGAATGGTGCAACTTCCACAGCTATACAACGCCGGAAGACTCGTCTGCCAGTGGGTGTGTGCAAGGACCAAGCAGGTTTTAGGGCCTTTACTACGCTCTATCTAAGTCATTTTGTACTCGACAGCCTCCCTTGTGCTATCATTGGGGGTCACAGGTTCATCTTGAAGAATAATCTTAGAAACTATTTTTATCATGAACTGTGCTTTGAATAGGGATTGAGATTAAAACTATATCAACGTCTATATGTATTAGCGATTCCCCATGAAGCATAAATAGGTACACGATATAGTGATGCGGTAGCCTGGTGGTGTAGCCTTGCCCGCGTCGCCGTCACGTTCCTTCGTAACGATTTCCTTCAGCTCCTACTTATGATCCATTTGCTCTATTGCATTTATGACTGTGAATAGGGACGCAGCAAGACGTGAGGGTTGACTTTTGCCATACTCACCTTTTCGCCTTTTCGACCCTTTAAAACATCTGATAGGAATACTTCTAACTTTCAA
Source organism: Haemonchus placei (assembly GCA_900617895.1). Lineage (NCBI taxonomy): Eukaryota > Metazoa > Nematoda > Chromadorea > Rhabditida > Trichostrongylidae > Haemonchus > Haemonchus placei. The sequence continues at coordinate 36,964 of UZAF01017227.1, read as the reverse complement.
ATATTGCTCATTGTCACAATAGGGGCATACAAATACCTTAATCTGTGTCTGCAGGTTCTTTTCTTATTTAACCTTTTCGAATCTCATTTGAGTCTATGATCTGAACTTTAGTAGGAGCTTCGCGAAGCCCAAGTTCGAAATAGAGCCAGACGAAAAGAAGTATGAACCACATAATGACAGTTCGACACCGGTCCAATCAATGGAGCCCAGGATAATCAAGATTGAGTCGGAGGAAATGCTGGCGCAAGCTGTTTCTATTCTTACGAATGGGTGAGTTCCATAATTTGTGGTGTTTTTCACGATAATGCCATGTGATTAGCATTGTCTGGATACGAAAGTAATGGCGTCATCCCGCCTACTACGAAGAAAGTATATGGGCTGAAAAACCATGCAAAAAGTTGAAAAAATCTCTCCCCTTCAGGTTCAGAAATTTTATAAAACACGCTGAGAATTCAAAAATTTTCACGAGCTTTCGCTCGGTAATGTTCTATCCAGTTACGGCAAATTCCTGCTTACCCCTATTGTATTAGATATTTAAGCATGTTTTTTGCCTTATTTTATTGTTACTAACGATATGTTTTCCTTGGCACGTAATGACTAGAAACAAATGGCTGCCGGTACAGACGTAACAGATAGGTGCGGTGAAAAGATTCGCATTTATCAATTCTTCCCTTGTGATTACCCAGCCCTTTTCTCTTAGGACAAACTAACAAACTAAAGACGCAATTTTCCCTGGAGGAACAGTAGCTCCTAATGGACTTCTCTGAACTCAGTTATCGCAAAATCATCGCCCCCATAGAGATTGGTGCTCGAGAAAGCTATTCATTTGTCTTGCCATAGAAACTGGATCCTTTTTATTTATTCACTTGGTTATCTATTTACTTGGGGATATTGAAGACACTTGCTCATATTTAGAATTGCACATATCTGATTACTTAGTTTTCAGAGAGGTGGAAAAGCCAAAACCGAATGAGTTTTCTTGTACTCTGTGCCCATATAAAACCCCTACTCGATCAAATCTTATTCGGCATGAAGCTAAACATCAAGTTAAGGATCTTTTTCAGGTGAGTAAGTAAATCAAACATTAAGTTTCATTTGCTCTGATAGATGCTGCATAGTCACTTTTTGTACAATAATTTGTCCACGCTGAAAACGAGGGTATCACTCTTCCAGCCATCTTTGATGAAATAGTTACATTGGACAATCACTGCTAACCTTCAAACCTTCACCCGCTTTAGTCAAAAAACTGTTTCTTCATATGTGAGCTTCTAAGCCTGTGACCCTGTGCCCGTTTTTTTCAATTTTTTTTTCAGTTTTTGGTGAAAAAGCTTGAGATAATGATCCCAATTTCATTTTCAGTGTCCCCACTGTACGTTTTCTGGACGTACGCTCGAATTCATTGAGAAGCATCGTCGGCTCCATCAGACAATCGCAACCATCACTTCGTCCGCAACAAATTCTCAAATTCCATCTACTCAAATACAAGTGCCATCAATGGTCCTTCTACCTGTATCCAATGTACCAGTATCGCTGATTCCTCTTACGAAAACAGCTCCTGTGATAACTGTATCTCTTGGCACTGTACCAGGAGGACAAATCACAGTACCGACCAGTACTCCCCTACCGATCACCTTTGCATCTGTACTCCAAGAACAGACTCTCGTCCAGTCACCTGCTGATGCATCCGCATGCGGGGAACAGAAGCCGAAGTGTCTACCGCGTCGCTCCGCAACTGAACCGTCATTGCGTTTCATCGGGGTAACAATCTTTATCGTTGTTTTTCGTCTGTGCTTTGTCTGTGTCTGTTTTTACATTGTTTCCTTGCTGGTCTTTTCCTTTTTTGCTGTTATTTATTGGCATGCGTGTTTTTTTCAGTCTGATGGTGTGAAACGACGTCGTTGTCCCCTGTGTCCGTATGTCTCAAAATTTTCATGCGACATGCGGTCACACATGGAAATGCATACTCTAAATGCTCGCTTCAAGTGTACTCAATGCTCATACAGTACAAAACGTGCAGTCAGCTTACGATCCCACATCGCCCTGCACACTGAGGACAATGCTATAAAAGCCGTGAGTGAAGTTTTTTATCAAGAAGTAGGCGTTACCATAGTATTCAGTTACAGGTATCTATTTCAGAAAATCGGCAAGCCGATAAATATAGTTGTTCAAAAAGTGCTAATTGGTGTCAAGCGCGGTCGTGGCATGTCCGGATTCTATTGTTGTGCTCATTGCCCATTTGTCACTAAGATATGTGCAGAGCTCTGGAGACATGCCAGGTAGGCGATAATTCGAATGTGATTAAGTTTTCTGTACAAACACTATAGAGAAGTCTAAGATTTCGCATGCAGTTCCAGTCGTAGACATTGTTCAACGATCTTGCGACCCACATTTTTATCAGTAGTCGTCTCGCATCATTGCAATATCTATATGATGCGCTAATGTTGTGATCCGTTCAGCTCAGAACATGTTAGGCTTTCCTTTCTCGTAGATGGATTTCCAATTTTCGCCTGGTTATTTTTCACATTCCGCAGAACAGAATGAACGCACAACCATATGATTTTGGTCTATTCAAAAATATGTCTTTCTACCTGACATTTTGTTGTTTTATTTGACCCAGACTTTGCATCCTGGCGCTAACTTTGGCGGAATTCCTGCGCCGAGTGGTGCTTTTTTCGCCCACGTGGGAGAAAGTTCAGTTATGCGCTTGGGAATTGGTTTCATGTTAACTCACATATCGTGTTGATCTCAATTTGCAGTTTCGAGGTATATGCTTGACTGGACTACTATTTGAATGGGGTAGTGACATGTGGCAGATGGCTTTCGAACTGCTAGAATTGTCTCCTGGGCGCCCATTAAGCGGATTTGAGAGCAAATGGAAGAAGGGATCGAGGATGAGATAAATGGAATAACTGTTCGCCATCACTCTGTGCCCCATGCATAAGAGAAATTTGTAAGCTTGGGAATAAAGCGAAGTCCCACTTCCGGTGGGCTGGCTGAATTTTGAGTGTGCTGTGCTAACTGGTGAAGTCGGAGACAGATGGGCTGGCGACCGCTAGCGAGGGGTGGTGCGAAAAGCAAAAATTTAGATATGGACTTCTTGGCAGTCTTGAAAATGAGACCAGACGAGCTTCAGGTTAACGATGATTCAGATGGAGCCAAGCCTGATTTTGTAGAAATTCAGATTTTTTTTTTCAAAAGTTAGCTAAGTTTGGGTCTTAATTCGTACATGATCGAATGATCGACCAGATATAGTTACGAAGTTCCCAGAATTTAATATCCTGAAGCCATTCTCCCTGAATTACCAGATACAGCCTCTTTCAGGCGGCACATGGGGGAGTCAAAACGATTCAACTGCTCTCTTTGCTCATTTTCATCAGGGAGCTTAGACATTATGGAAGAGCACCAGCTTCTTCATCCTGAAGGAGTCGCTTTCATTCGAGTGGGTTAATAGAGATATGATTGTAGCCGCAATTTGTTACGTTTTTTATAATTATAAAAATGTAATTCTATTTGATATGCAGCATGCCGCTGATGACGAGAACCCATCGACCCTGACACCTTCCTATGTGGAGCTAAAGTGCGAGTGAGTTTGTAAATGATTGTACGATAAGTTTTTTCAGTGGTGAATCTTTCTTTGCTGCTCGATTTACGCTAGTTTAGTTTGTCAATGTCACAGTCCTCAAATCTGTCGGAATTAACAAACTAAATTATATTCAGGCTCATTTACTGGGACGCAGTATGTTCGAAGCACACTGTTCAGATTTCATTTGTTAATGTAACCTTTGATTTCCCACTTTCGCTTTCTTTCTAGAATCTCTTATTCCCAAATAAGAGGCGTTTTCAGCCTAGCTATTCTCTTTGGCGCATGAACATAGGTTAAAAGACAGATCGAACGGCTGGGAATTGGGAATTTGCATACTTTTTTTCGTCTACGAGTTCATCACGCAAGATTCCTCCACTTTTCAGCGTGTGTCCTTTCAAAACGACTGTTTACCAAAGAATGTGGAATCATAAGCAGAAGCACAAGAAGACAGCAAAGTTTGTATGCAGTAAGTGCACATTCAGGTGAGAAGTTAGCTATCTATTCATAAAAATGAATATTTGAGAAAGCGATGACCCTGTTAACCAAACAGCACCGTTTATCCGAAAATTCTAGCACTGGATCGGAAACGTGCTTAGAGGAACATATGGTTGTTCACAGTGAACCTAACAGCCTCATGGACACCGGAACAGTGCCAAGTCGCTCCGAATCCGCCGATGGAATTCGTAAGTTGGGCAGTGAAGAAGCAACAACACCCGACTCTCAGAAAGCGTCAATGCTTGAGGATAGGTAAATGCATGTTTACTTCGGCTTCGGATTGGTTGTTTACAGTATGAAGGTCCACCCATACATGTTTTAGTCATAATGATGACCTATTTACTGGAAGTTCCAGTGGAACAAGTACGGAAGGAGCACTAAACTCCTCTGCTGAGGCTGAGGTTAAGCCGCCATGCATTGCTGCTCGTGTACCGTTGTCAATAAAAGTGGAACCTTCTGTGGTGTCATTAATGCGACCTACAAAAGAAGTACTTCCGGTTTTGAAGAGAGATCGTCAGGATGAAGGTATAAGTTGGATTTAAGGATTCTCCTTTGAGATGTTAATAATCTTTTTTGTGTAGATCGTCGTCAATGCCCCGACTGTCCATTTGTGGAATCTGATGAGATGATATTCAATTTACATCGTGAAATGCACGGTGGCCGTACTCGAGCTTTCGCTTGTAATCTATGCAATTACAGGTTTGTCCATTTCAATCACTACTGTATATCAAATTTATTTTTACATTTGTTTGGTGCTTTTTTTNTTTTTTTATCAGCTGCATTATTATTGATGCCTAGATTCAACTCCGGAACATTCAGCACCCTTAGGATATTTGTAACGTATCTGCAGACGAAATGTAAGGTGCAATCACCAGAAATTAGCGGGCAGCTGAACCTTTCCTGCAGCTAGTGTTTCACTGAACTCATAGTCCTTCCCAGCTTATTCACCATACGAGCCGTTTCTTTGCAAAGAATAAAGTCCATTCTTTAATTGCGCTTTGCTAGGCCGGAGGACCTTATCATGTAGCTTCGCTTGTGTAGTCGTGCAACACAATTACATGTAATAAGATCGTTTTGAGTGTTCAGGTTTGTTTCGCTTTGTATAAAACTCTGCAATGCAAGATCCCATTTCATTTCTATGAGCTGAACTAACGAAACATTGTAAATGTATCCCTAGTATTATATTTGTCAATTGGACAGTCTACTTTGCGGATACTTGGCAACTTGGAATCGCGTCTTCATCCCTTTACAAATAGAGTGCTAGTATGAAATGCACAACCTACCTTTGAAAAGCCGAACGAAGGTATCTTGAAAGTAGGTTCACCGCATCATGATGGCATTGTGTGGGGTGCGCTTCGTTGCGCGTGTCCGTCGAAACTAGGTCACGCCGCAGCCGAGGCAGCGGTGGTCGGCCCGCGATATTTGACAGACGTCGCAATTGTCACTGGGGCATACGCTTTGCGTTTGGTCCACGGCAGTCAGTTCAAGAAGAAGATAACACAGACAAATGCAGATCGTTTTCTCCAATGACACTTGGTAGTACTGTAATGTCATCTCGAGACCTCAGTGTTATGCGCCGCGCGCGATGTGGGCGGGGTGACCTACTTTCGACGGACACGCGCAACGGACGTTCTCCCATTGTGTGTGCACGCTTATGAAAAAAAACTTAGATTCGGATCGAAGTTAATTGTTTTACTCACAACTCGAGAGTACTATCTATACGGCTACGCTCAAGTATTTACTTCTCCTATGCTATGCTATGGAAATGTAAAGTGTTGCCGTCTTTTTTTTAACTGTGGATTTGCCCTATTTGAGTTACGTATTTACAGCATTCTTTAGGAATGCCAGTTAACAGCTCGATCGTGCTTTATAGTCTTCCTCATGGTATTAATAGGGAATCAAAGCTGTGAACTAGGAAATTCTAGAAACAACTGTGTACTCAGTAGTCATGGAAGTGAATTACTCCCATCCTATTCATTGGCTGAACGCAGTAATCAGGTCTGGCTTACTTCCCTTTACTGGCATAATGCCCAACGGTGAATATAACTAGGTGCGACCGTATCCTGCGCAATTTTCAGCAGTTCTTTCTAGATCTGATCAATATTGTATTTGAAAGAGGGGATCGTCTAATCATGCCTTGAGTTGCTATGGATTCCGGCTATATACCGATAATAATATCCAATTTCAGCTGTTTTGCTCCGGAAACGCTACATTGGCATCTCTCACTTCATTTGCCGTCACTGAGCCCTGCAAGTGCCATAGCACAAAGGTAGCTGCTTTTAATCTGTTTTTCGGCATTTTTTTTCATCAAGCGTAGTTCCGTAACATTCTTTAATTTTCATCGTGCCCCGACTACGCGATATGTCCAAAGCTGTCATTTCCAGGAAACGAGGATTGAATCGACGCGCATTCCAAGCTTCCGACCCTATTCCATTGGGAGCAAAGCATTTTGCATGTACTCAGTGCTCATATCGTACTGTCCATGAAGCAAATTTTGTACAACACCGACAACAACATGCTCAGGTGAGACTGGGATTTTTTTTACTCTATGCCAAATTGAGTTCTAAGACTAGCGAGAATTGGTAGATTGTTTGTCTAAATTCAAATTATTCGAATCAGTTTCCGAGAGATATTGGTCTGATTAGCAGTCTATGTTGATTTTGACCGCCATAGCTTCGATTTCGCTTGATCACAGCGAAATCCAAGCTGCGGCGGTCAAAATCAACATAGACTGCTTGGAAGATTTATTTTCGGTCCATTTTTGGCAGACGATGTAGACTTGAAAGCTAGCTTCTCATTGGTACTTTTTGGGATGGCACGATCGTTCTCTCGTTAATTAGCGATAGGCCTTAGTTGGATTTTCAAAACCGGATGACTCATCAGAGTCTTGAGTGTTGGGTTCACTTTTACCCATTTTATTTCAAGTTTATGGCTTCATAAAGACTTCAACACCCTCAGCAGCAACACCCCAAAAAACATGGACGCGTTTCACTATAATTTCTACTCCAAAGTTATTGCTCGATTTCAGCACATTCAACAGCGTTTGGTAACACAGATGAAGCGAGCCGCTTCTCAACAAGAAGAGGATAGCAGGAGGTTTTCGAAGATGAAGCGGGTTGCAAAGAAAAGTGATAAGCATGTAAGTCAACTTTGTAGGCGTCGTGTGTGTGTATATGACGCATTTTTTCTTTAGCATGCTTGTATTCGCTGTGCATTCCGGTGCGACACTTCGGTGGCATATTCGAGACACTTAGAAATGCACACACAAAATGCCATCTTCAAATGCCGGTAGGTTGAGCTCATCTAGTTGAAGGCCAAGCTCAACTAGAGAGGTTATGGAATACCGATCGATTCAATATTCCTATTCAAGGATTTGCGATTATTCGGCAAACACAAAGAATATTGTTGATTTTCACGAGCAAAACCACCATCTGGACCAGTCAATTACACAGCTTCGAAGGAACGCAATATTAGCACCAAATTTTGTTCGAGTAAGTCCTTGCAGTTGGGTTACTGGACATCCATCCCAACTACTTTTTCAGCTGGACGTAACTGTATCGGATGAAGAAAGAGCACGTATAGCTGGCCAAGAGTTGCGATGTAAGAGATGTTCGTTTCACACCCTGGAGGTGTCTTTGCTCGCCAAGCATTGGGAGCAAAAGCATTGTGAAACGAAAGCGGATCGAGATTTTGCAGCTGATCTACGAATGGATTTAGTGCCAGCTAACAGTATTCTCACAACCGCTTGAATTACCGTGCCGTTCACAGTGATTGATTTGATGAGGACCCACAAAAGTCCCCTACAGAAAGCAAATTGTAAAGTGTCAATCAAGTAAGAGTATTTCGAAGCTCAAATGAACTATACTAATCAGTCTGACGGTGTTCGCCATCGTTTTCCGGGTATCAATTAAACTTTTACATTTCAATTTAATCGTGTTTTACATGTTACTATTTGCCTGTTTTTTTTTTATTATGCTTGCTGTTTTTATTTCATGTTAATCACTAGATTTATTCAAACTTTTGTTTATTCAAATTTTAAATATATGCTAATTATCCATATCTATTGCGTAATGTGGTAATTCAAAGCTTGGCGATGTCACAAAATGTTGTTTCCACTAGGCTGAGTTGTGTAACGCAGTTTTACCAAGTCATGATGGGTCTTGAAAGCTGTGCTTGTATTGGTTAAAGGGTGTGGCAGGCTTTTTAGTAGAAGCACCTCTACCACTTTCAACTCTGTTGTCCACTTTTCCTGCTTTTCCTATGTGCCCTAAATGGATGGTGTCCATTTAGGGTACCTAGGAAAAGCAGGATAAGTGGACAGCGGAGCTGGGGGTGGTAAAGGTGTTCTATCGGAAAGCTTGTCATTCCCTTTAACTAAGCTCCTCCTCCACATTCATGATGCTACTACAGGCTGCGATTTTGTTTGTGTGCATGTTTTCTGTGACTTGTAGACAGTTTCGTTCGTACTTAATCATCGGAGCGCGTGTATGTATGTTCTTCCTGGGTCGATGTTATGTTTGATCGTTTGTTCTCTATGGTTATGTGTGAAGATAAGATATCTAGTCTTTCGCGGAATGTAGTGCGTGTAGATGTTTTTTTGGTTGTCTTTCAAATATAATATGTATTTGTGTTTGTGACGTCTCTTCATACCGCCCTCCTCCTCTCTCTCAGATCTGTGTATTCGTGATTTTTTCCGACATATGATAGTTAAGAGTGAATTTCCCCTCATTCGCTCAATCGGGTTTAGTTACAAGAAGAACTGAGCTGTTTTGACTTGATACTGCTTATCATTTATTTCTTGTACTTTGATGTAGAAATCTACGTGATAAATTTACTTCCGATTTATTGAGTACTCTAAAATGATAGTTGAATAGGCTCAACTGTCTGGAAGCATAACGTGTTCTGCATTCTGAATAAAAATTTAAAAATAGCTGCTACTATTGCATTGACATCAAAAACTGCAGGTATTAAGTCTTCTACAAACAAAATCATGAAGTTGCAGGAGAAGAACCGCTCAACAACGCGTTTGTTTCCCCGAAAGTGAGTTGAAAGCGGCGATGATATTCAAAAGTAAGGATAAAGTGTCTTAGAACATACTATTAGGTTGTTCGGAAAGGAATGCGCGTTGAATTTGTCCATTCATTTCTCCCCTACTATAGAAGATTTTCTAGAACGGTTTTGTCTATTAGAAAGAGTTTTTCATTGCGCATCTTTTGATATATTTTTGGCTATGTCTACTTTGTTTTTTTCTGAGAAAAAAAGTTTGAAAGGGCTCGACCGAAAA
>UZAF01017227.1:0-21581 GCA_900617895.1 Haemonchus placei | reverse complement strand
ATCAGTCGTAATCCCCAAGTGTTGCCCCTTTCACCTACTATACGCTCCGCCTCCTTGAGCATCCCGTTGTTGAAAAAAATTCGTAACTTAATGTGATCTGAAAACGGCAGTCAATTACTTCTTTGAGTCACAGCTTCCTCACACTCTGGATAAAGGCATCAGTGATTTACTCAAAGGATAAAAGAAGGTTGTTGACCTCTTTGGTAAATATATTTCCGAAAATTGATTGGCTGGAAAATTTCAGAAATGATTTGAAGAAGACCTTCATTGTGTCGCAGGACTTTCGTTCCAACCTAATAAAAGATAAAAACTAGGTATAGAAAAGAAAAAGCTGCAGTCGCTGGGATTCGTTTTTCCTTGAACTCTGCATACTGCATAAACGGAAGGAGAGGGAATTCCTTAGTCAGTCACCTCAGCACCAGAAAAACCCAGCTGCCTGTTCGCGGACAATTAAAATGAAGACAGAACATTTGGTATGCTCTCTTAATAATTAATAGAATTTTAAACAGTAACAACAACAAAAACAAAGATGATGTTGAGCAGGTCGGATTCCGTGAAACTTCGGTTAATCAGCACTCAGCCACGTCTTCAGGGTGATAGTAGTCTCCGATTAACCTAGAATCATTGGCAAATAAGTTGAATAGATCATTGCTCCAGTAAGCCTAAGTTAGGTCAAAAATTCTTCTGTCCAAAATAACGTCCACTGCAAAATCCTTTAAATAATTGAAAGGCTGTACCTGTATACGTGGGACGGTAGAATACATGCTGAATTAGAGACATAGAGTGTGACAAGTGATGCTGGGATATGGTCAAATGTTAGTCGAGGAATTTCCACCAGGCCACAAAACGAAGCGGAATGTTTGAAGGAAACGCCGGGTGCCTTGCTTGGATTTACCATCATCGGATCGGGAACAAAGAATGGTGTGATCTGAATGAAACAGCATTTAGTGATCAGTGCTCTTAGGTAATAGAGCTGAACATGAATGAATTGTATGCTCCAGCAGTGAAAAATCACCTTAAATTTTACCGTATTGCCTAATCTATGTACTTTGTACCAAAAAAATAGAGAAACTGATTGAAATGAGAATTGTATTCTACAGTGGAAAGGTAGAAGATGCGGAGTGTTTGATACAGGTAAATGGATCATTCTGAGGAAATCGTCAGCACCCATTGAGTAAAGCCAGGAAAAAAATAATAAATCAAACCTTGTAGAAAGCAGCAAGTACATATACAGGAACAGAATGCCGCTGTGCCGAAAGACAGGTTGATAGACCACCGGCAGGAACAAGGCATGACCCATCTGGGAATACAGCAGCGCCAGGTAGAACTACCTAAATTGGGTACCGGCTGATGAGCATGCTGCATTGGGCATTATCAAACAAACACAGCACATATGATACAGTAAAGATGATCAGAACCACTAAAAAGTCTCGTTCGAAGTACATTTCGTTTCGTACGTGTCAAGGCCCTCTCACTTTCAAAACAGTTGAACAATATGGCCTTGAGATAGTAAAATATTCGTCAAAAGTGCAGAAAGAAAGTACTCGTCCGAGTGAGTGCCTCTGGTTGTACAACATTTGCTCTGCCACTACTGTAATGCTATCGCTCTCGCAAACTTGTCGAGCGGTGCCTTGATGCCTTCATTTTGCTAACTGGGAGGCCAATTAAGGAGTATACGAAGCAGAACCACCCAAAGAAGGTTGAGCAGAAAGGTGATAAAAAAAGACTGCTTCCAGATCCAAAAAGATCTAAATTTCATCAGTTTAGTATAGAATCATCGGTGTGGAATAACGGAACCTCCTACAGATGTACTCCTTTTAGTTCTGCGTTACGCATTCCCGCCGGTATTTGAACTAGGCGTACTTCAATACATGTGAAAATGAGGCTTAAGTTAGAAGAGATAATGTGGCACACCAGGAGTTCACATGAAGGCCAAGTTTAGTTATACGAGTGATGTAGCCGTAGTCTTAAAGACATACTGAGCGGGATAATTTGCAATACGCAAATTCTATAGATTCAGAATAGACAATTAATTTAACAAGGGTTCACCTTGGTTACTTCACACATTTTGCTGCCAACGTCGTATAATTGTATAGGAGTTGCAAACTCAGGCGTAGAATCAAATTCGCTCGAGTGCACTACACTCAGTACCTAAAATTACTTCTATAGATACATCGACAATGCAGATCTGTGATCTTGCGGCCTCAAGGTCACATGAATTTTAATGCAACTGAGATAGCCAGCAGTACAAAAGGTGACATCAAGCTCACCCGGTGTTTTCGAATAGCTCGAGCTGCAGCAAGAAAAGCGGCCAACGTGGGTGATCCACTGAGATTGTGCACTATTAATACGTCATTGGGATTTACGAGCTCACCAGCTCGAGCAGCAATGTTTTCACAACAGAGAGACATCTCAGACACGACCTGTTCAAGTGTTTATTGACCACAAGAAAATAAATACATCAAAAATTATGTGTGAATGAATTGAAAGATAGATGATCATGAGGAAAAAGACAAGGATTACCTCATTTACCGCTTGTATAAGCCCTTTTTTGAGCTTCTTGCCACTGGCGGCACCGCTGTTATCTTCTGTCTTTATCCATAACTTATTCAGAGAATCGAATGCAGACACAGGTTCCCCTTAAACAAGTTGTCAGTTGGAGGATCGAATAAGCAACTTTTTATAGGCAATATTCGAGGACAACAGAAGTATAAACATTATGTCATCAATACATTAGGCAACTTAATTTATGAAACTCAGGTGTGGCAAGTTCTTCCAAGGTTACCATGGAGTGTTTGACGTCTCAGGCCTTTCGCCACCCCTTGAACAGATCGCCAAGAAAAATGATACGCCAAGACTAATAGAACTCCACACTTAGAGCATTGTTAACGAACAATCTTCAGAGAACAGGTCCCAAAAAGCAAGCGGTCGCAGTACTTTGGAAGCGCCCTTCCCTCAAAAACCCTGATAGCATAATTTTATTCAATACGTGCCCTAATTTCGACGCGCTGTTGATTTCGTTCGCATTAAATAAATACAAAAAGCCTAAATGGCAGGAAAGCGGAAAATAGGCTTGTCCTGCTCTTTTTGGAGGTAATATTGAGAAAAGGAAACGTATGCCATGAGGAACTCGATCTAGCGTATTCTCCACCAATATGAACACTTGTATGAAGAACGAGTGAACTAATCAAGAAAAAAGAGGGACTTTCTGACAACCGAACGGGTCACGATCACCCATATTATCCGCCATCTCGTAGACCACATCCCAACTACAACCACAGTAACGTCTTAACGGTCGTTTTTTTTCCTTTTTTTTTCGTTCAACAAGTCACCGCCAGAAGGACAGCTTTTTCTTCCATTCGCTCAGAGCGCTTATAATGGAGGTTGACCAGCGCTTCCTAGTTTTGTCTGATATTTAGGGACACCTAGCCTTGTAATGCCCACCTAGTGGCAACGAGTGGTGGAATTTTCTCGCCTAAAGCGCGACGATGTCACTTAATTTTCTATGGCTCGAGAGAAATTGGAGACATAAAAAGAAACAAAGTAAACCAGCAGTGTCGAATACGGTAATGGGAGATAAGATCGAAAGCACGAGAAAAGCTTTTAGCAAGCTTACTGTTGCATGGAACAGAAAATGAAAAAGAACCTGTTATAAGCCTAACACTTTCGTCGCGAGCTAGCTTCGCCACCATCATGACCACGTTCCGAATCACTAGCTCCGAAGGTTCCATTCCGCTTAGCCATCGGCCGTGTGAAGTTAATACAGCAATCAAGTCTCTAAACATGTCGATGAGATTTGACCTCGTGTTCGACAAAATCACAAGCATTTGCAAAAAAAAATTCGAAGCAAGATAAAAAATGCGTATAGTGGTGGCCCCTATGTTTTACGTTTCTTTACAGAACGCCACCAATAGTATTGAAAGGTCAGCTCTTGAACGAAGTGCGTAAAATAGCAAGTAAAGAGAAGGGCTTTCAAAAACCGACGACAAATCCCAGGCATGAACGCCTTATTCCGATAATCACCTGTATCACCTGCACCACCGTCCCGTTGTTGAACATCGAATTGCTCGAGCAGGCGCCGCAGTGGGCTGATGTAGTCCAGCTCACCTTCACCGTCCTGTTGTTCATTTGACGACCCGAGAGATACTGTCAGTAACCGCCCGACTCCTACAGTCATCACAATATCGCATTATGTGGCCGGCCCACTTCATATTGAATTCCCCGGTGTGAGCAACGGCGTCCCTTATTTTCATTCGTTGAAAAAACTCGGGACACCATGTTCCCTTGGGCAGTGCGTGTATCGGGAAATTCGAAGTATGTCAACAGTTGCTATGGAGCAAAACGGCATGATGCCAGCCCAGTTTCAATTTTATATCACTCGAAGAGACCTCAAACTTGAATATTCTGGTCTCTTTACCATCTTTACCAAACAGGTTCAAGCCGCTGCTGAGTACATTCTGCAGGTTTCAACGACAAGGGCGTAGTCACTCAGAGCATCTTATAGAACAAGAGCCACGTTCCAGGACGAAACCTGCCTAAAAACTGAAGAAACAAAAGATTATAATTGGTTTAGCGCCTTTTACTCACTGCTAGTTTCCGTCACTTCACATATTTTAGGTGGACCTTAAAATTAGGGCAAACATTTTTACTGCACGAAGTTTTGATACTTTACCGAAAGGACCGCTCGTTAACATTTAAGTTACTATCGCTTTCAAATGCATTGAATATTTTTTATTTATTTATCTAGCTATCGCTACAATGATAGTTGAGGGATCTTATAACCAAGTAAACACAAATTGGCAGTTGTTAGTGTTACTGCTACTACTTCGGTTCCAGCGATATAAAATAGCTTGGATGGGCCAAAATCATGTAGGTCTAATAGGTTTCGCAACTTACACGATTGTCTCATACTTCTCATAAATGATGACTTTTCTTAGATATTGAAGCGTCTCTAGAGCAAAATCATAAGATGTGAGCTGGTCGGACCTGCAATGAATACCTGGATTAGTATATTGGCATCTATTACAATGCTTTAAGTCATTAATGAATAGTTTCGCTTACTTTCTACGTACTGTAGCAGCGAAAGACTTCCGAAGTTCCTCCAATTCGTTGGATGCCTCTATAGGTGGCATAATCGTTGTATTTTTAACCCGAATACGCTCTATCTGAAACTTATCTGAACGCTCTACGCCCTCGCCCATTGATCCCAAATAGAAGCAGAATCAGATAAAGGGCAAAATTTTAAAGGAGAGATACGGATCAACAGTTTTGCAGTGAAAATCACTATAAATAACGTAAAAGGACAAAATTTGCATCAACGTGAAAGTTACACGCTCCGTTGCGACTTTGCGCTCCATGGCTACTCATAGTGCAATTTCTTCCTTCCAACTTCTCTTCAATGTTGTTCATCTCTAAGCTGCTGTATGGCCTTTGTAGATGTAATATTAAGCTCGAGCTAGAATGGGGACTTAACAGGCGTGCCTGCCCCGGCAGCTTCACCTCAATAAGAGTTATCCATGATGTCGAAAATAGGAGCCTTTGATCAATGTCCTCGTCATAATTGATTGTGTGCGTTCTCGTAGGAAATCACTCATAAGTCCATTTTGGAAGTTGAGATAAATAAATATGGTTTGTTAAGGGATGGTCGTCTTCAAAGCTTCCAAATATATCCTCAAAGGGAGCTCGCCCGGTCCCACGAAAAGCATTGCTCATCGGCTTCTTCTCAGTCATGGTTATATTCACCAAGTTGGAACTGGATTGTACAGGTAACTACTTAAGAACAGTTTCATGTTGTATACTCAGCATTTCTTTCCTTCTTTAAATAAAAGAACATATCATTTATTTCTTCCAAGCTCTTTTAGAGAGGTTTTTGTAGGTGAAGTTATTACTTGTAACCGATCTTTTGGGTAAAAGTTGTAGCTAAGTTCCAGTTACGCTATCTTAGACGGTTGTGAAGCATCACTATAAGTTCCAATCCGCAGAATTGATTGTTAACTTGCGCGATGATTCATTCAAGACCACTCTGAGTGTCCCATGGGAATCACCATTCTTTGCTCTCACTAAGGATTGTACGCATGTTGAAGGAGATTCTTGGTTCAGAGCTCTTTCGGGCTTGATGGGGAATAGCTACTATTTGCTTGTTCAGACATTGGCAAAGACTCCACTTTGCAGCTTGCTCCCGCTTGGACAACGTGTTATCGAAAAGTTGGCGCGATTGATTGATGCTGAAATGGAGTCAATTGGAGCGATGAAGGTTGCGATGCCAATTCTTGGTTCTCGTCCCTTGTGGGAAAAGGCTTCACGATGGGACACTATGGGTTCAGAACTTCTTCGCACCAAAGATCGATTAGGAATGGAGTGGTGCTTGCAGGTGAATAAGTCTCCTTTGCATCAACAGTGCGTACTTATCTATTTTAAGCCTACCGCTGAAGAGATGTGCACGCAGTTGGTGGCCCAATTGCTTCCGCTAAAGAATAGGATGTTCCCACTTCTTCTCTATCAGACTACTGAAAAATTCAGAGATGAAATGAACCCCAGGTTAGTCCTTTCATCGCTTCTATCTTAAACTTCCTCCAGTCATCTGAATAGAGTTTCAGATTCGGATTATTGCGAGCGCGTCAGTTTCTGATGAAAGACCTTTACTCTTTCGACATAGACAAGGAGGGCTCTAATCGAACATATGAGATGGTTTGCAGTGTTTACGACCGTATTTTCAGGGACATTCTCGGATTAGAGACGTATAAGGTGAGCTACCGCAAAAATTGTGAAGATTCTAAACATTATTCATTAGCTATTTTCTCCTTCCAGGTTCCAGCCGCACCTGGAGCCCATGGTGGTAGTTGTTCCCACGAATATCATTTGAAAAATCCCTTGGATGAGGACGGAATACACTTTTGCTCTAAGTAAGTATTTGCAGGAGTAAACGTTCTTGATCAGGTGATTTTATATATCCTCTCCGACGGAATCCTTCATTGTTTGCAGCTGCGGATGTGGTAGCAAAAGAGAAGATGGTCAATACGAATGCGGGTGTGGCGATCAAAATTCTATGAGCTCGTTCTCGACTATTGAAATTGCACACACATTTCAACTAGGTATTTACTCTTTGCTTTTATTGGTACCGCAGTTGAAATTGTTACTAAGTTTGATGAGGGCTTCGAGCCTTTCATGAGCTCACCCTTGGTAGTCCTTTTGCGTTCTCCACAGTTTCTATGTCCCATCAGGTTTACCTCGAATTGCCCTTCTGCTTTTTCATCTGCCCGGTTTCATTTCTACAAGGGTAAACTACGTAAAAGTTTTGCGTCTATACGTTCACCTGTCTTCCACGGCTTCACGCAGCTTGTATTGAACGCCTTTGGAGAACCCTTTTAATGCTTTATTACCCGGTGTTCACATTTCACTCGCATCCTAAACGTTGCCACCTTCCCCCTTGTCTTCAGCTTCCCAAACACGATCGCGTAACTGTTCGTCATCCTTTTCCTTATCCCTGTGAATTCATCGTAGAGCCTGAGCATCCGTCTTATGTAGGCTGAATGCATTCCTGCAATTTCACATACCCGAATATGCTAAACCCTGCCGTCTATACCAGATCCGTGATATCCGGCTAATGACTTACTCATCTGTCCATTTTCGGCTCGAAAAAACTGATTGGTATCGACCGTGATCTGTCAATGCACTTGCTATCATCCTTTTTACTTTTATGAACTTTGAACACACTACGTAAGTAAACGGTAGATTACGCAACGAGTCGGTACTTACCGGTATCGACTGGTCTGTATCGGCGGATGTTACAACAGGTTACTACGATCACATTTGAAATACCCTTTTAAAGTTGGAGACCATAAACCTGGGTCCAAAGGAAGCGAAGTTGTAAGTTACGATCATATACACAGTCTTGAATGTCCTTGATATATATTGTCGGATTTGGATTTGAGTCCTTCCACAGTCATGCCCTACCGATCTGCTGGGGGTTGAACTTTTTTCAACAAGAGTTATTGATTTTCAACTCTGGCTCAGCCTACTTTAATGCTCACTTTATCTACCGGCTTCCATATTATACTCTATTGAAATAATGACGCCCATGTCCGCATCCTTTCGCATTGTGCGATTGTTACCTTCCGATAAAGGGGCCAATGTTCAGATGCCCATTCTGGAGGTAATGAGCGAAATCAATTGTAAGGTTTATCCGGCGGTTGACCTCTGGCATACTTTCATGCTACAGGAGTGCCACTTGAATTGAAGCATGTTTGCTTTATTCGAGATATTCAGTTCCTCGGCGCATACGATCGAATACATAGAAATGTTTTTTGATGGAAACCGGCAGCGCGTTTCCTCTC
The DNA here is from genome assembly GCA_900617895.1 of Haemonchus placei. Classification (NCBI taxonomy): domain Eukaryota; kingdom Metazoa; phylum Nematoda; class Chromadorea; order Rhabditida; family Trichostrongylidae; genus Haemonchus; species Haemonchus placei. Next base: position 13,248 of record UZAF01017227.1, on the reverse strand, counting down.
GAAAGGCATCAGAAGCTATAACAGTTACGAGTAGTTGTATTTTGTGCTGTATGTTGTGTATCCTGTTTGTAGTTTTCAGGAACTAAGTACTCTCAAGCAATCAGTGCTCTCAATAATAATAAAACCCCTTTGGAAATGTGCTGTTTTGGTATAGGAATAAGTAGGTAATAGAATGTTTAACTTCTGGTGCAGTACAGATAGAACTCGTCTCTATATTCATGGTTTAGGCTTCTTCCAGCTGTTGTTTCCCTGCTATCAGATGAAGGCGAGAGTATTCGTTTGCCTCCGGTCATTGCTCCGTTTTCAGCTGCTGTTATTGTCACGAAGGTGTGTTTTTCTAGACGTATTGAGTCGGTTCAGGTCCAGGGAATTCCTAGTCCTGTGCTCCTGAGCAGCCGCAAATTCAGAACATACAGAAGTTAAAATCTACCTAACGGTGAAAGAATGTATTTCATAATAAAGTTCCTCATTAAACTCTTGCGACTGGAAACCCGTTTTTCCAAAAGCGTAATTCGTTTTTAGTAAGTTTTGAAGTTTTTTTTTCATTCCCAAGTCACCCCTGTAAGGGCATTTCATTAGTGCTAATGAAAAGCACCTGACCTTGATACGAGTAAGGGATAACTCATGTTTGCTTCTCTAATGGTTGTGATAACGGCGCTACGAAGTAAGTGACGTCGTGCCTCTATGCCCTAACATGACCATGATAGAACTACTTACTGCTCATGTTTGGAAACAGTATCGATCAAACTAGGGGTGATATATTGAAGCCATTGAGCTATAGTTCCTGATAGTAGGACATTGCGCAGGTGCCCTTTATCTTGTTCTTTCATACGGCCGTGACACATATGGTCGCATATTCCTAACACACTTCGGTAAAATGTCGAACAATTCCACTTTTCAGCCGTTGATACACAATGTGATAACTGATATGACGCTTACGACATTGGATCGCCAATTAAAAGGAGGAATCCTACTAGATGATCGTGTCGAAGAAAACGTTGGTAAACGAATCAACGCTCTTCAAGAAATCGGTATACCTCGAATTATCATTCTCGGAAAATCTACCCTTAACACGATGAGTGAGGTACTGTACAATCTTACAGCACGTTTGTTCCACTGAACTTTTATTTACAGGTTCCGAAAATGGAATTCATTGAACGGCAGAAGAATGGCTCTTTATGCTGGGAGAACAAAGAATTGTCTTTGAATGAACTGATGCAAGCGATTGGTTAGGATGATCTAATGGGTCTGTGTGGATCTAATTCTGAACTAATCAAATACGGGTAGTAGAAAGCTTTCGCTAACGATTGACCTGATTGAAAACTAAAGAATTAACAATCAAGGGCATAGTTCATGGTGAAATTGGTTTTGTACATTTTGTAGTTGTGGAAGTTCTACTTTCGAGGATCTTTAGGGAGGAGCAGCCTGTGAAGCAGTTAGACTTGAAACTTGGTGAAATAATTTCTCAAAACTCCCCTCCATTTTCCCCTGGCAAAAACTCTTCAGGATTTCTAGAGACATCTGGAGAATTCCCTGCTCGTCTGCGTCCTCACGTATCTTCCTGCACTGGCTCTGTAAGAGAGCGCAGCAGGCAATAGACTTGCGAGGGAGACGGGCAGTAGGAACGGTTTCGTGTAATCGATTCGCCGCACACGGCTGTCGCGGAACTTTTGCCTCGTTATATCGGTTCTAGCGCTCGCCACACAGCTCAATCGCTGTGCGATTACTACTCAGCAGGATTCTACTGTTAGTTGATTTCTTCCTGTATTTCTTACTTGTTGCTGCATTCTTCTACATTCCTTCGCGCGCGGTGAGAGAGACGCCGCTCTCCCGCAACTAGTAGCGTACTACCTTATAGTCAACCGGTACTATTGTTGTATGTCATGTATGTGTGTATGTCTATTGTTTGTCATTGGAGCACAATTTGTTAACGGCGCATCTATTTTTGAACCCCTTCATAACTTGTCATATATAGTCTCACCATGAACTGTGCCCTGAAGGAGGGGAAAAATTCGACTTCCACACAGATCAATAGCCCACCAGTCCAGGTCATTCAACACTGGTTTCCAGACTCCAAAAATGGATTTCATCCCGCTGCAATTGAATGGCTCTCTCTCCTGGAAAACCGAAGAAGTTGCGTTGGCTGAGGTGATACAGGCGTATGGCTGGGATAATGTAACGGGTCTGTGTGGACCTAGTATAGTCGTGACACCAGCTACGGGTAGTAGAAGGCTTCGCTAACGATTTCTTTTCATCGCATTACTGATGATTCGTAAATTATAAATTTAATATTATTGAAAGAGGAATTGAAGAGAATTTAATTATACTAATCATCACCTTTATGAGTGCATTGCATGCCATTTTCGTGCGCAAACGTCAGTGCAGATCCCTTCGTTTCTGTCTTCGGCGATCAGAAATTGCAGTCAATTTGAAGTTGTTAAAGCTTGAGACCAAATAACTCAACGTCATTCATGAATACAAGCAAGTCTATTCAATTTTCGAGAAGTCTTTCTAGGGCATATCAATCAAATCTTTGCTATCTACTTAGGGCTCATTTAATCTACTGTTACTTATCATCTGTTGACGGGCCTGTGGACGACGCGAGGTTTTCCTCTTATGCTTATGTCATGGAAGGGGTATTTTCAATTTTTTGACCAGTTAGTTTTACTGGCTCGAAATATATTATATGAATGAATGATATGAAGAGATATGTTGTAATAGAGACATTCGTTACATAATAATAAATATGAAAATGATAGATTTTGAGGTCAATTCATACTTAATTTTTGATTTTGTACAAAGAATTCATGGTTTGTCCAGTGGTGAATTGGAACCACTTCAAAGCATAATTCACCACTGCATGAAGTATGACCTTTTTAGTCGCATTTCCAGTATGACCTGAGTGACAGGGGTGTGGTGCGATTCACGCGTCAATATAATGAGGTCATCGGACAAAACGCGGGAAGAAATAAGGACTTATAAGTAGAATAAATGAAGAAATGACCAACTATGCACCTTTACAGATGGATTGAGTTTACTACGATAAAAAAAATTCGAAGGTATCCTTATTTTGAACGTTTGACAAGTAAGTTGTTGACCTATGGGGTGAACTCTCAATCTCGAAGGAGCTTTTTTGCCATTGTAAAAAGATTTGCTCTATTCATGGTGAAGCCGGACTACTGCAAATTTATTTGGTCCATCTCAACAGAAAGGTACTGAAACGATGCTGCGCGCGNGCCCCCCGAGTGACAGACACAAATACCGCGGAGGACATGTTTCATTATAAGTCAACCTTATCTCAGTGGCGAAGAAAACACGAAAATCGACGTATATAGAGGAAAGAAGGTTCTAAAAAGTAGAGGTTACGACTTGCACGAGAATGAGACGACAAAAGTTGCATGGAAGGGTGTTTGGACGAGCTATCCAAGTGTGGGGCCATTGCATACAGCTGGCTACAGTAATCTGTTTGCATGCAAGGTAAGCATCCGGGTGTAACCGGTGAAACCTCTGTAACCTCTACAGCGCCATAAAAACTCATCCATTTTTGAGTGTATACGTCCCGAGACCATTATTACGTCCCATAGACCTTTTTTCCAACCGACAGTGTCCTTTGTGCGGTTTCTTAGGGTCACGGTCATGCCAAAAAGAGATTCTAGAAACCAATTACATCGCGAACTGTACTTTTAACCCCAGCGCTTATAGGATGCATCGCAGAACTTTTTGAATAGCTTAAGGGGGATCTAGGCGTGGATGTATTTTTGAGTATGCCACGCCGTACCAAATATTCAAGACATTACTCATAGCTAGATTACTGCACGGCTCGTTTACTCGTCAGCATTTTCGTTACTACAATGATAATAATTTAGCTGAGATTTATGAAAATTAGTATTCAAAAAGACGGTAGAGGTAGTTGTTTTTGTTATCACAAAGGCTCGTTCTTCATGAGTCTAAAGTTTAAAAGAACAAGGCCTCATTGTTTACCCACATTCGAAGTTTTCTGGCAAAATAGTTTGTAGACGCATGGGTATAGACTATTTTTGCTTCAGACGAAGTTGTAGACAGAGCAAGGTCCATGCGTGTGGCACTGTCAACATGCTGTGTATTTATTGTTCTCAAATAGTTGTTGAACTAATCAACTAATCAGTCATCAAGTAGTCAATCACATTGGAGTCCAATATTTGTTGTGAAATGTACATCTGTATAAACTCATAAAACTGAGCAAGAGTTTACGTAAACGATGAGTCGCTGTTTGAAGGCTGAGGAGGAGTAGGCAAGAGGCTGAGTCGGACCACATGCTGTCGCCCCACCATTGCGAGTCCGATCGCTCTTGGCTCACCCGTTTCACCTGACCATCTTTCTTCCGATCTGAAAGGTTTTTCATGTATAACATATCCGACCATGAAACTGATTTACTTTCACTTTGCCCTGGTTTCTGGTAGTGTTTTTAACTGACTTCTAGGTTTTGACTTGCTGTTCTTGTTGATTGTTGTTTTTACCCGCAGTACCGATGCGAAAGTCTCACAAGGATGCCAAGTTAAGGAAAAACTCCGGCCTTGGGTTTGCCACTCTTGAGAGCTTTTCAGTTAACAGTTGCTCGTTAGTTCTTAGGCTAGTTGTAATTTCTGCTGTTCTTAGTGGTTTTTAAAAATTAACAGTTCAGTCTTTTAATTGTAATTAGATTCTAAAAATTGAAGCGCCAAACGTGCAACGCTACGGTAGTTTGTCACAGAAGAATTAGCCAACATACCATTCCTTCTGTTTACTTTAAATTCATCTCTGGGAAGTGTACTGAAGTAGTGTATGTACTAGTATTGCTAATGATTGTAAAGGTTTGAGAGAGTCGCGAAAAATCGCAGGCTAATCCAGCTCTAATCTATCTGTAGGTAAAGCATTGATAATGAACTTCAAGCAGTTATACAGGCAAATTTGTAGGCCAACACAATCAAGCGCATACTGGTATTAAGCAAATGCAAACTGAGTAAGACATCTTTAAAAAACTCAACATCTTAAAAAAAATTTGGAAAGAAAGAACTTAGGATAACGATCGAGTTTGGAAAAATGTGTTGAGTGTAACTGCTAATTGGTACTCGCAAAAAAGTTATGAGCGCTCTAATTTTTCTTGGACAGTGTTAGTTGAAAATGCGCAGTTGAAGCATCGACAGCGAGCGTGGCGTGCTGACAGTGACATGCTCATCAGGCGAAGGATGTGTGTTCCTGACACTGTCAATGTTTGTTACAACAAACTCCCTACTGATAAAAGCTTCACAAAAGCCCTTGGCAACCTTTCAAGTGGCACCTTATTTCGGACATCTGATTTCCGGCTCTCCACATGTGCGTACTAAATGAATTGTATGGCTCTGTTATATCTTCGACAGTGGACATGCGCATATGCGAGAATACAAAAACGTACGGATAACACAACATGGTTGAATTCGTGAGCGTACTACCCACCGCTCATTGTACTGATGGGTATGTTTTCTCTAGGAAACACATTTGAGTTTCAATGCTTGCCAATGCGAGGGTCCTCATCCACTTCAAACATTTTTCACTAGATTAAAATGGGAGTGTTCAAAGGTATCAGTGATCGCATGAGAATTGTGAACTTACTGTAAACTATACCACATTCTGTAATCAAAAGCTGAATCGTGTTATCCGGAATGACAAAGTGCGCTACACACCTTCAAGTAGAGCTTACATAATGCTTCAACTACACGTCAAAAAGGATCACAAATATCCACCAAGGTGCATTCGCTGCTTCTAATTCAGCTTCTCATAAGCCCTTTAGTCATAAACACCTTGTGTCCGCTCTGACAGCTAAATTTGTGCTTTAAGGTGTAGTCGGAACAGAAACACTACTCCTTTTTCTCAGAAAGCAAAATAGAACCTTTTTTGGACCTGCTGTCAGCTCAGAGAAAGAGATAAAAAAGATATACAGGGTGACCCACATGAAGTGTGACGGGCAATAAAAAAATCAACTTATGGGCTTCTGGGCTGGAGGATGCGGTAATCCCTTGGGCGGAAAGGATCGCGATAAACGTCAGCTGAACCTTTCGTAGGGTCGGGCACTAGCCCACAGCACAAAGAAGACGCTCTAATGTAGAGAACCCACACTTCCAGGTTTTTGGGGCGAAGCAGGTTTGACCTTCAAATTCCCCGATCTCAATCCTTTGGATTTTGCTGTACGAACGATTCTGGAGCAAAAAGCCTGCTCTTTCATAAACAGGTCCTTGGACTCCCTGTAAATAAGCTCTCTTGTAGAATCGTGGGATGAAAGTGATTGCGCGCATTCTGGAAAACTTCCGAAAGAGGTTGGATACTTGCATTAAAGCGAAATATGGTCATTCTGCATGCGAGATGTGAGATGTTGTTTACAATTTTGTTATGAATGTATAGGAGAAAATGTTTCCTATTTGGTTTGATTTGTATAATTTTGATGCTGGTTTTCTGCGTCACACTTCAAAAGGGTCACCCTGTAGACCTTCATTGGAAAGAAGGTATGCTGCGCAAAGATTGGGAAGTTTGACGCAAACAGACATCTTCGTTCAGAGCTAGGAATCATAACCCCACGCCACATAACCCCTCAACAATATGTCGGTGTTGTAAACACGCACCTCAAATTGGTGCTATCTTCAGGCGCTCATAAAAACATTATAAAATTCACTTAGACAGTTTGACTCCCGTTGTCGTGAACAGCATTCAAAATTCAATCGTGGTATTTGGGTATTTTTTAGTTCCATGAAAAGTTGAGTTTCCTGGTTAGTTCTCCCCACCTTCATGCTGCCTATGGGAGCAATGAATAGATAACCTCGGACGAGTGCTAGAAAACGATAAGGCAAATGTACCACATTCGGAAATATTGCCGGAAATAGTATCCCATGGAGTCCAGATTACCACTGTTCACCAATTTCCGCAATTGAATTCGCCTAATAATTAAGGAAATAGTGATTATACGAATTAGGGTTCTATAAAGTCCAGTGTGCGGCGCTAAAAAAACGAGCATTCATTGTGTTCGTGGGACAGTTTGTCTGAAGATGTAGCTCGTTTAGCGTTAAGGGTTGAGTGACGGCCGGTAAAAAGTCAACTAACAAAAAAAAAAGAAAAAGGCAAACATTTGTTTTGCATGAGATTACCTTAAGATGGCAATTCCGTTTCCCAAGCAGATCACATGCGACCCACAATTATACACCCAAGTGATTGCTTTTATTCTTGACGAAAATTAGGTAACGAGTTGATGTCCTAACTATGTGCTAGGACCTCAATTCACAGCTGACCTCTGAGAACTATAAGCCTGTTACAACTGTCATCCCTGATATTTCACAATGCTCCGCCGTACAGGTTTGTTATGATGGAACCGTTTATTAGGTCGACTTTTCGACTAATTCGTCGTCTTCAAGGACCTCCACGACGACGAGTTGGCCTAAACGTCGACCTAAAAAGCGGTTCCATCAATACAAACCTGTACGGCAAAGCATTGTGAAATATTATGTGACATGCCCAGGTCTCGAGAAGACCGAACGTGGGAATTACTGTCATCCCTGTTTATAGAGAATACCACGTGTTTCCATACATCCACACTCTGTACCTGCCAAGTATGAAATTAGGTCGTCTATCGGTGCACATCATTTGACCGCGAATAAGCCTCCCATCAGTTAGTTCCACCTCCATCCACCTGCCCATGTACTGAGCCACAGAATCCATATCTATTGAAAGCTCTTATTCGCAAAATGTTTGATACTCTATGTTCCCAGTACTTTCGATAATGACGAACTGCACTACAATTGAGGCGGACGAACAGAAGATTTTATTTGAAAGAGAATCAGTGCTCAAGGAATCAATAGAGCCTCGGTGAGCGTTTTCCAATACGTTATGAGGTATAGCCTAATTATAAACTGGAGGTGAACATATGAACTAATAAAAATATAACACAGAAATGGCGGCAGTTCGCAACGCTGTGAAATCCAGATTTGGCAAATACATTAGAAAGACAAAACCAACAAATAGACGTGCCTACGATCAGTAGCGACCACTTTTTTATACATTCTGGGTCGGGAATAGTCCAATATTCTATATAGAGCGGCGCAACCTGGGCACTTAAATACATAATACACGTTTGCTGAGAATGTGAGCACCATGTAAATGGTGAATTCTTCACTTGTGCTCAGAGGTGCAACATATAAGGTTGACAAGTTATACTTGCGAAGTGAGGTGGTTTAACAACAACGATAATGAAGGTTCAAGATGAAAGTTCAGTAAGCATTTTGATATCGCTATCATAAAGCTGTGAGACGGCCAATACCTTAGCCGAAGAATACTTTTCGCGCACAGCGACCAGCTTTGGTAATGAATGTAGCCTCAGAATCACCTTCGCAAACATGGTCACCAGCTCTTCGGTCTCCCGAAACGTGATACCCGTCAGTTTCCTGAATCCTTATGTTTAAACAAAGCTTACCACTTCAATAGACGTTCAAGGTACACATCATGTACAACATAATATTGAAGAGTTGACCAATATCACATGTTATCACATTATTTCACCTCATTGTTTCGCTATCGTAGGGCGTATCGCACAATTTTGAAGCAATGTATGTGGCTGCGCAAGCGATGCGCGACGGCAAGATCGAAGACAAAGAGCAGTCCAGAAAAGCCATCTAAACAACGATGATATTTCAAATCAACATTGGAAATTGTGAAAGTTTACAAGCGCTTCCTCTGAATGCAACAAGGAGGTAAAGGCCTGCATACAGGACAGTAGGAATCCCAAAAGGAATTTTTAAATTTTTGCTGGACTTGCTGGTATGAGTAATGGTAAGAAGAAATAGGACAAAAACCGTTCAGAAGATCACTAGAGCATTCCAAAACGAAACCCTACTCAAAGCGGTAACTTAGTCCGCGAATAAAAGTTTGATTTTCTTCAAGAATGAACTGTGACTGTCCAGTTTCATTTCCCAGCCACCTCGTTCCACTCGCCTATAAAAGAACTTCAAAAATTGTTCGGTGCCCTTGCCTAGGCCTAGGTGTAGATATTCATTCCATTCCTTCCTCTTCTGACCTACGGGACTTTGCTTTGTGGACGTCTCACAACATTTGTTTTTACTAATCGTTATAAGTGGAACAACAAAGACCATTATAAAGTCTCTATGCGACTGAACTTATTCACCGAATACTAGTCCCAAAGGTGTAAGCACCCTGAACACTCCTGCACAAGTACTCCTGGACAAAGCTAAAAATCATTATCCATACCGATTTCTCTCGATCTGCTCTAACAAAAAACTGGGAATATCGAGGATATGGGTTAGCCAGAATCTAGAACTGTGCAGAATTTCCTGCTGTCCTATTTCACGAAAAAGAACTTTGAGGGCTCGTCATTAATCCGACTAGATGAGTTTCTTGCATATCAACCAATGCCATAAAAGTAGGTAAAGGACAGACCTCGATCAGAAATTTGGCCATGTGATGCATCCGCACTCCAAATTTCATTTCCTTGCTGTACCATCGTAAGAATGTTAATGAGTGTGGACGTGAAAGATCGAAACTGAAAAGGATCGATAGGAAGTAGAGCAAAGAAAAGTGCTTTAGTCATTCAAACTGACTTGGTCGCTATAAGGATCTTTGCTTCCATTTTCAAAATTTGTTTTTTACTGTACGCATTGTCCGTTATATACTCGAAATCATGGATGTCCGGTGCGTACATCTCCTCATATTTAGACGCAACCAACCTAAAACCATGGTAGAATATGGAATAGAAATCAAAAGCCTTGTCCCGTTGATACCTATGAAACTCACATGGCTGCAACTCCAACCAGTTGTAGTTCGCCCTTATCAACTTTTGTTCTTGATAGCATTATGTCAAGGAGATAGATAGTGAGATGGAGCGTTTCCGGCAAGAGGTGGAAACGTGTATGGACCTGGAGCATCAATAAATATGCAAACAAATATAAAGCTTATAATTATGAATAAGAAGTCAATGACAGATACTGCCTACCTGTATCAGCCAGTCGACTAGTATTCCACGCATTTTTGGTGTAGCTGGTGATTGTGCCATGAAGTCTTCTTCAACCAAACACATTTTCTCTCGATTCAAAAGATATATGTACACCTAAAACGACAGCTCAGTAACTGCAACCCTATAGCGGACCATGTTCTTTGAAATTAGTCCCTTGTTTACTGGGTTTTCAAGAAAAGCAGGACATAGTGTCAGTTTTGGAGACCATCAACTAATGATAACACTTTTGAAGAAAAAAGTGTACTTTAGGAGCAGCTCTCATTATCGGAAATTCAAATGTGCCGTAGCAAGCAGCTAAGGAAATCACGACTTCACGAATATCTCACGCTCTTATCTATTGTACCAGGACTTAGGGAAAAGAAATGTTCAAAGATAATCTTCGGGAACCCATATGAGGAATTGCCGTAGTTTCAAGTCTTAACACCTTGTAGACTGCTTTACTGTTCTACGTAAGTTGAGATGAAGGGAATATCCCTCGCAATTACAGGATTAGTGGAGCAGGAACCAAGTCTTATACTCTTCTAGCTCCTTTCAAACACCGCTATCGTTGCAGGGGCAAAGAGAGAGAACGACTAAAGCAAGAAAACTCTACCATTCTGGGAATCCTGGAGGTTTATGTTTCGGAATAACCTACTCAAACAATCACAGATTTGGCTGCTTTCAGAGTTCACCGGTGTGCCTTACGACCGAGCGTCCACCGACCGACCAACCGACGGTGTTTGTGGCTATGTTTGACAACACTGGAAGCCGATGGATCACGCGTCAGCGTTGTCAACGAGTAGCTAGCATCACTGTCGGTCGGTCGGTCAGTCAGACGCCGGACAGAAGGCGCACCGGTGATCTCTGGGAGCACTTTTATGAAGCCAACGTGCCCACAATCGATGCACTTGATGGACATGATAAAGATTGCCTCGAACTTTTCTGCTGTTCAACAGCATAGTGAACGATGGAGAGTTGAGGTGGACTAGGCCGGAATTGTGATCCATTCGCTCTTTACTTATGAAATCAGATCTCACGCGCCCGCCAGTACAATTGGTGTTCTCGTCACCTAAACTTATGTAAATCTACTCGAGAAACAATCAGTTATTGCCTTCAGACCTTATCACCTTTTTATGCCATCGAGATTTCGGTACGGAATCCCAAAACTCCGTAATCTTTTGTGAACTTCTAATAGGCAACTTGTTGACGTTGTATCGACTGAATAGAGTTGATCGCAAGCCCTTCTGGATGATACAGAAGTTCCATCAAGTGGAGCCTAATCAAAGCGGAACCGGAAACACATCGCAAAGTGCTGGTTCTAGGGGAAACTTCTTTTTATCGAACAAAACGGCATATCTTGAGAATACGGGATGGGAGAAATTCTTGGTCTGGGAAAAGTGCTTTATCCCACAACATACCGCTAAGATGAGGAGACAACACGTGCTCTAGATGCTACTGAATACTATCTGTAATTAAGGACTAGAACTTCACTCCTGAAACATTAGAGGCACCAAACAATAGCTACCTGATCACAATACTCCACGTATTGGATTTCCCGATCGATACCGACAACTTCTGGATGGATTTTATCTGGAAGTCGTTCCTGAAAAGCTTTAGGATTGGGAAAAGGCACTCGTCGGGCTATATATAAACAGCCAACCTTTTTCTGTTGATTTTGCTGAGGTTTTGGTACATTGTTCTTCAAAGTGACTGACCTAGTAGCCCTCGCTATGGGCTTTGCTCCTGCATCAGCGGCCTGAACAAGAAGATTTAGAACACTGGAAGAAAAGGCTGTAAAGTCAAAACGGGCTTGACTGACCGCAATGTTGGCTCCATTTCGTTGATCCTTAAGTGCTGGCCTTCTCGTCAATAAGGTATCCTTTCCAGCTGCTGTTCTTTTCACTAAATTCTCGTTGACATTTGAAAGTGCTCTGGTAGTCCTCTGGAAATATGAACAATAGAGAGTCCTGGGAAGAGATTATTTGGGAGAAAAAAGATTCCCGTAACTTACCCTGCCTTGTACGTCCATCACTAACAAAGCAGTCCAGTTGTAGGGCCCGGTTAGTGGATGTAGAGATGGAGTGGTTTACTGAAATACAGTCTGAAAATGAAACACACTTCGAAGATAAGTTCCCAGATTGATAAGTTTCCGAAGTAAAATATCAAATGATAGCAGCTGATAATCATCGGGTAAGGATAGTAGAAGCATTTATAAACAAACTTAATAAATTTGATTTTGTACTCAGGGTGGGGAATGGCGTGGGAATCCCCGTCTTGAAAGTGGACGCTGACCCGCCGGTCCAGGCAGAGACGCAGACTCGCGAGGCGGCAGATTCAAATCATTCTTGAGCCTGACCTTGGTCATCAGGCCATCCCTGCGCTGCCCTGTACCGAGGTACGGTGGGTGGCAGCAGTTTACAGTGGTTCTTCTTAACGGCCTGTATGTCTGGGGCTCCCCAAAGTGACGAAAAGGTGGGAATAGGGGTAGTTTTTTGGACTGGGGCTTGATAGGGGGAGATGTAAGGGACAGTGAAATTGTTGGCGCTACCGTAGTTGTCACAAGGTGTTACGTCCGTTGTGTCAAGGAGCGTCGAGAGGCATCAGACGTTCCCAGCCGTCGGAGCCGGGACATGAAGGACCACCATCGCACCCACCAGATTCTGGCCCATGCATCAGAAGGGGTGATACGGTATCTCGGGATTATCATAAGACTTGAAAGTATCGATTTACGATGATCTGACAGGATCCTCATTCGAGAACGGTGAGGACTGGAAAGGCGCTGGGTGTAAAGGGAACCATAAGGTGGTTCAACAGTTTCTGCAAGTCACCGCGTGTGTAGTTTTTGGTTTACATTTTACCATCTGCTGGATCCCGCCCCGTTGCAAGTCACGCCCTCAACTCTTGAAGTGACAGGAAAGGCGATGCTCGTTTTGGAGTTGGTAAAATGTCACCGCGTGTAAAGTTCCTAGTTTCTTTCTACATTTGACTATCTCCCAGACCCCGCCCACTCGCAAGTCACGCCCTTGTCTCTAACAGTAACGGGAAAAGTGATTCTTGTATTGTAGCTGGGGTAGAATGGTAATGTACTTCTTTAAGAACCGATGAGGAATGTCGTAACATTCATTTCGTACTGTGTGTTGGGAGAGGGAGGTAGGGGGAACCTAGAATCTGGGAGGGAAGCACGATACTCGTTGGTGAATACTATCTGGAAGATCTTGTTTAAGTAAAGTCACAAACCCGAGAAGACAAAAAAATGGGGGGGAGGG
>UZAF01017226.1:37675-51594 GCA_900617895.1 Haemonchus placei | reverse complement strand
AAGATGGAAAGATAAAGTATACAATAACTCGAAGCTGGAATTCCCCAATAAAAATACACTGACCGAGTAGTAGGACTGCACCCGACATAACCCGAGTATTCCAGCTTTTCGCAGTATCTGATTCACCTGCTCTGCGACAAATTGACCAGTTTTGGCCAATATAGCTTCGTTACTGAAATTTTACAAATGTAGTACTCCTACAGTGGAATTTGTATAGTGAGATCTGATAGAAGAATCAAGTAAACCAGTAAATGGCTAAAATAACATTGAGTATAAAAATGGTGAAAGTGCTTACTCGATGGTCGTTTTATTGTATTGGCAGATGCAATAGTGTGATGGGATTGGGAGTGTCCGACAGTTCCTTGGCCCACGCCATTCTCGAAGTAATGAAGAGCCTTTACTCATTGTTCCCATGTCGCGATACGATGTGTCCGAGAAATTACTGGATGGTTGGAGCTCAAATATGGAAGTTAAAGGGGGATTGGAGCTCTCACAGAGTTTCGGTGTAGGACCTACCTTGAGTATATCCAAAAACGTGGCATGGAGATCGTAGTGAGTCATTAGCTGAGTTGATTTTAACTTTAATTGATTATGAATTGGCGTATTACGGTAGCGTTTTGGAACCGAAACCATTAGGAATGGATTCTTCTGCTCGTATTCTCCCAGGGGTACCTTTTCGATCTGTAAAATAACAGAATCACTCAAGTAGTTTGAGTGCTCACTAGGTAGAATACAGAATGTACAAATTCAACAATGACTTTGTTCCATACTATACCTTTTATTCTATCCCACTCATGTAAACGTTTGTCGAAGCTAATTGAAGAGGTTCGCGGATAAATGCAAAATATGATATTTCTGAGTAAAACTTTATGGTGGTTCTTAGTAGAAGTGAGAACCATGTTTTCACGGATTTCTTCTTTTGTTTCTTTTTTTGACAGCACTCCACTATGTGACTAATGCTTCTACCTTCACCTGATTCCTTGCCGTCTGCACTTTTCTCTGCCCCTTTGCTCACCTACTCAGAGAATCCCAACTGTTTGTAGTTCTAATTTACCCCTTTAACTACTCATATGTAATGTATTTATACCTCTTATGGGCTGAGTGAAGCGACAGGAGTTATTCTCAAGCGTCATACCATGGGATGAGACAACTAGCTAGAAATAACCGCACGCGGTAAGCGGACCAGCGTTGGCGTCAGACTCTCCCTATATTTATCAGTAATTTGCAAGGGAGTCATCGAGAAAGGAAATGATATGATGCCTCGACAGTGTAAGGCTTACATTTACACTCAAGATAAACAGCTTAAGCTTTCATGTTACTAAGTCTCACCGATATCAGACCTTCACGAAAACTAGAGAGGACCATAATATTGAATTTCGAATGAAGAATAAAAAGGTAAACGGGCACGTACCCCCTCACTTTTCGGTCCATGGTCGCCCATGAAAAACAGAAAGGAGTCGTCCAAGTGTTTGGTGTTCCTTTTGAAAAAGTTCAAAAACTGTTCATCAGCATGGTAGAGATTTTTCATTGAGTCGTGAGCCAAGTTGACGGGCCATACATGACATATTTTTGGAACTCCTTAAAATATCAAAAGCATGTACCGTATGCAATGTGTTTTTACTTATAGTAGAGTTTCTAAGTTATATTGCTCGGAAAGCACTGCTACATACTTCAATGGGAAATCAAAAAGAACAATCTCCACTTCAAAGTGGACCCAACTAATCGAATAGCTGAAAGTCCTGAGAGATGAAGCTCAGAAGAGATTTGTCGTTAAATTCCTGCTTGGCGAAAGAAGCAAGGAATGTTGTGAAGTGAGAAATCTGTCAACCCATTTTTCATTCCAAAGTTATAAAAATCAATATATCTTTGAAAACTACTATTGTTTTTGATGTTGTCCAATGAAATTTGTTACCTGGATATGACTGCATAAATTTCTCCATATATGCCATCATTTCCAAGTGTAGCTCACTACAGTGCCAGATGTGACTCCTTCGAAGCGTCCTAGACTCTCCCATTCGTAATTCGAAGGCCCTATAAAAATTTTTGAAAATTACAATAAAACACGTAGCCAAGCGAATCCTGAGTGTTTCCCGATGGGAGAAAAATTTCTCCTCCAATTGAACATTATTTTGTGTAGTATTTTGTATAGGCTTCGTTTCCGCAGAAAATCAGCAAAAACAAAAAGATTTGTGGAGAGTTAATAGAAAAGTTCATCATTTCGCAGAAAATAGCGCATCTAACTAGTCCTTGTTTTTAATGCTCAATAGAATGGCTAGAAATAGCTTGACACTTCATACTCACTGGTAAATCGGCCCGACTGTATTTGACTGAAAACTTACGGAGTTGTTCGGTCCAAAGAATCTAGCCCATATTACCAAGAAGTAAAAGCAAAGCAAAAATAAGGATAAAGGGTCAAATCTATGGGTTTCGATCAATCCCGTCTGAGGGATGCGCCACCACACCCGACTTTCATTCGTATTCGTTGCGGCGTAATGAATGGGCCTAGACAATGATTTGCGGTGGGCAGCCGATGTACAAGGCACTGCTTTTTTTCCTGGGCGGTCTGATACCACTTAGCCGACTCTGAAGGGATGAAATTGCAGGTTCGATTGGGCGGACATCGATCTAGGATGCGAACTCGCGGCCACGCGCGTGGGGTAATGCGCCACTTGCCATTACACCCCTCGTCATAACAAGAACGATGTCAAAAATGCACGTTCTAATATGCTGTCGTTCTATTACTTGGTTCTTGGAGCTCACATTTGTTATAATGATGATATAACGGGAATGTTACTGGAAAATTGGTGACCTAAGCTATAGGTGACCAATGGTGATAAGGAAGGTGCGGAATTCTCACCAAAAACTATGCTAACAGATCTTATTGGAAAAAAATTTAAAAAAGGCGTAGAAAGAACTTGTTACTCCTTTCATTTTCATAGCAGAGACTATGTAGTAGCGGCAGATCGAGGTGGGGATGATGACATACAAAGGGGTAATAAGAGCTGATAAGGGATGTTAAATGGCGATAGAAATAGTGATAACTGGTGCTAGTTATTAGATCTCTTAACAAAAATTATTAGGCGCTTGTGTCAGAATAGTATTGAGATCGGGTAGAGGAATAAATGGTGGCAGGAGCAAAATGGTGGCAAATGAAGGGTGACCAGTGAAGGTTTGCTATCGAGTTTGAGCGTATCCCTTTACTCCCTCTCTTCCTTTTCAATTCATTTATGCAAAACTTACAGACATAAATTCTTCAGACCTACTCACCTCCACATGTGATCCGCTTCAGATCTATTGAAGCCCAAACAATTGGGATAATAAGCAAAACCAGCTGACCAGTCTTGAGCCACCATAGTCTAAACGCTGCACTACTGCCGAGTAACAGTTCAATTCAATGAATAATGAGAGCTCGTCCTACGGAAGCAAAACGAATAGTTAAATAAAAAACAGTGAAAAAGGTCAGTTTTTTTGATTCGGCTATGTGGGCAACAACTTTTATCAAGTAAATTCGAGATACAAAAAACTCTACTTACTTTATAGCCAAGCTTCCGATATTCTTCCAACTCATATGGTAAATCATCCAAGTACTCTTTACACATTTTTGTACTATCCCAATCAAAATAGAGGGGCGGTTGCCCTACCAGATCACGACTGCCGCCTTCCTCGGTTCTGCCTAAACAGATTACTTTAAAGTGAACGTTGTCAACTATCAAATATTTTAACTCGCATAATGACATGACAATGAAATATTGTGTGAAAAAGTTGAATTACATTTTTACAAAGATGGCAGATTGT
Organism: Haemonchus placei; assembly: GCA_900617895.1. NCBI lineage: Eukaryota > Metazoa > Nematoda > Chromadorea > Rhabditida > Trichostrongylidae > Haemonchus > Haemonchus placei. Next base: position 47,799 of record UZAF01017226.1, on the reverse strand, counting down.
GTGCAAAACTATGACTTCGAACGGGACTTGATCCCGTGGAACCCGTACTTGTACTTTCCAGTTACCGTACTCTTTCTTCCATATATACTCGAGGGGTATGGGTACTTACGTGCGTCCGAGGATGCGCGCGGCGAAGTGCGTGGTGAATCGAACGACCTTAGCGCCTTTCATTTTGGCCCAAACTCGAAGTAGAGTAGTTTAGTAGGGTCACCTGATACTATTAATCTACTCGACTTCAGATTCGGGCTCCAATGATAGGCGCCAGAGTCGTTCGAATCCCCACGCGCTTCGCCGCGCAGTTTGTCGCGCCCATCCTCGGACGCACGTAAGTTCCGTCCCCCATACTCGAGACCCCGACTGCCCTCGCTTACAACCAGTCACCCACGCCAAATTTTCAGGAAGCTTATTGAAAACAAAGACCGGCACGTACCAGAAACATTATAATTTGTATTTATAAATCATTCTTCATTTATTGATTGATTTATTATTAGAAATCTATAAATTTGAACATATTTTTATGATATATGTACCAACCGAAGAACAGTGCGATAGCGTTGGGTCGACTGTTATATCCTAGTTTGTTCAGAAATTCCATTTGAATAGCACCATGTTCCATTTTCAGATAAGCAAGAGTATGAGGTAGAGATCTAAAAAAATTTCTAGAACACAGTCGAGCTTGTATCATCAATCTTCATCGGCCCTCAAATTACGACTAGAATATTATGCCAACATATTTGTAATTTCACTAGTGGAGGGTCAACCTTAGAAAAATGAAGGTACTACTTCTTTCCGATGAACCGTGGAGTATGTATAAACCACTGGATGGATAAGTAGCTAACAGGCTACCAAATTTATTTATCTCAACCTCGAACCTGGTAATCGGAGCCACATTCGAACTACAGTACAAGGGGCTAAAAAATAGTTTGAGAACTGGGCCCAAGAATGGAAAAAGGAGAGTAATGTTGATATGACTGACGATATGGAACTAGAGCTTCCTTTTCGATACCGTCCGCCCTGTTTGTATGAAGTCGGATTTCTGGAGCTGAAGCACTACACTTCTTTTCTCGCCTAGTATAATAACAATGCACGCGGAACAAGAAGCTCTTTCCGTATGTGTACAACGCAGATAAGGCCCCATCAAAAGCTTTTTTGGCGACAGATTGCTTCACGACACATTGGAAGCAATCACTTGGTGGGAGCGGTAAGGAGAATCGGTCGGGGTTAGAATAGTGTCAATGTGACACCGAGGAAAAATTATAGTAGCTAAGAGGGTATTGAGTTAATCGAAAACATTAAGTCACTCGCCTTTTTGCCATAAATGATGATACCGCATCAAGGATCACAATGTAGACGTGCGGCCTGTCATCCACTGCTGTGTTCGGCACCCTGAAATATCCACGTTAGCGTTGAATAACGCTGTGTTTGTAACCAAACCCATGAAGTTGCATTTTCCCCATGAGAGAAGAAAATTACCCACTCATCTTCATAAATCTGCATATGGAGGTATGATTCATTGCCATAGAAGAAGTTGCCATTACTGCACTGGGACTCGACAATGTCACACTTGAAGGTTTCATTTGATGGAAGGATAATCCATGGATCGGCTATATACTTTGTATCATGATCGTTGTATATGCACCTGTAATCATGTACAAATAAGTAAGCTGCTCTTAAACTGAAGGGAACAAGAAGAAAGAGGTATTCACCGCTTTTCAAAAGTGCAAAATATTTTGAAAATAGGAGCTTGGTAGCAGTTCACTGGGAATGGGATGGCCCACATATTTGGTTAGGCCCTCATGTCCAGTAACTTTGATTCTTTATTTGGTCCAGATAATTCATTGTCCAGACAAAACTTAGTGTAAGAGCTTTTGTGGTTTTGAACGGAAACCGAATGTTCATTTAGAGGATATCATAAGCAATAAGCTCGGTGCAGCTCTGTTTTGTTTCAAGTTGAGGCAAGGCACCTATAAGTTGGTTACCCAAGGACTATGACGCGTTGCTTCTTAGAAAACAGTCTCAGTGGTCAAACTCATAAGGTTTCCCACGAACTTGAGCCTTCGACGTACACCCTGCCCCCTCGGTGAAGCGCCGAATCCGGGACTTCTGTCAAGTTTTCTACGAGTAAAACAGGGAGGAAGTTGCTTGGGCGGTTTTGGATATCGGCCAGTCAAGCTCGTATTCGAAGTGGCCATTCGTAACCTATGTGGAACTGAGAACGATTCGATAAAACAGTAACTTGCAGAACATTCGTATCCTTCAGCCTTCTCCGTGGCTCTTATCTTTCCATTCTCAAGAACTGTGAGAGGAATATACGGCGTGCATCCCTGAAAGAACTCATTTTGAATCTTACGCTTACACCGCGGATCCTCTTTGCTGAGAGTCCTCCCTCAGATCAGCCCATAGTTGGACACATCTTCAATTTGCCTTTGGGTTTAGCTGATGACTGTTAGAATGGTAAATTTCGGGTGTGGTGCAGTAGGATCGGAATTGTCGCGTCATGGCTAGAGAGACGTCGCGCGCGAAGGAGAATGCAGCAGCAAGCAAGAAATTCAGGAACGAAGGAACTAATAACATTAGAATCATTCTGAAAATAACGATCGAATTTCTTCATACAGAACGTTAGAGCTGTAACAACGGCGAACGAATGGTCCGCGATGGCCGCTTGCGGCGAATCGATTACACAAAACCGTTCCTACTGCCCGTCCCGTGTGAATTACCCGTACCACGTGATTTACTGTTATAGTGTTTTTCCTACTTTCCTTTTTTCTTTTGCGGCAGTAATTTTTATAACTGAGATAGCTTTCTTTCGCAGGCTTCCGATACCCTCTTGGAAGTTCACCACTAGTTTTCTCCTGAGTTTTACCAAAACAGGGAAAAAACAAGATGACTCACAGCCATTGGATTGTAACGCGGATTGTGGAACTGGCGTAATTGAGGATCCAGATGATCGTAGACAGTCAATGGGCATGTATCGAATATAGAAATATTGTTTTTTGTATTTGTTGCAACTTCTATTATCGTTTCCGAGCTTTTCTTATCTGAAAGTAAGGGAATGTTAACTGTTGGCATAATTCCAACAGCCACTAATTTCTAATTCACTAATCTTCTGCTATCATGGATAAAAGCAGTACTGTATGCACCGGGAGCAAATTCTAGAGGTTGAACAGTAACACTGTTTTTTTCTCCTTCTGAGCCCTCTGAATTTGAGTTTTCATTCTCTTTTCTAGATAGAGGGAGTTCACTGGCTGTAGAGGGTAGTGAATGCTTACAAAGGAATAAGAGTAGAAGTTTTTGCTGTTAGAAGGTAAAAGAATATTAGTGGGTGGTCACAGTAAAAAGGGTGGGGAATGGGTGGAATTGGGAGTATAGCAAAAGAGACAGAAAAGCACGATGCTATTGAGCATAAAATCATGGTTCCTCCAAAAGTTCCAGGTGCCACTAAAAAGAGACTTTTAGGTTTATCAGCTTTGAAATGTAATCAAACAATTCATTCAGCCTTCTAGTAATAAAAACATCCCAATAGCCATCCTGAGCCTAAAACCCTAAGCTACGACCCAATGTGATCATTCAGAGGCGCTCGAGGTACATGTGATACCATCGGGTGATGTGCCGAATTTGGTACTTCTTCGATAGCTACTGATTCGCACAGAGATGGAAATTCCAAGTCTAGAGTACCTAATCATATTAGCCTAAGGTATCATGAGTGTCTGACATAGTGCATCGTTCAGCTCTTTGGAATTTTTAGAGAAGCGTTGAACTCTTCCAAAAAGCTTAATCAAAACCCACCTGGTGAAAATATTAGAAGAACCAGACACGATAATAGAAGTGCAAACACCAAAGTTTTAATTATACGAGTTATCGGAGAATTAGGAAACATAGCCTGAAAAGAATGACAATTAATGCTATCATTTTCGTCGTTGGTAAAAGTGGTAAATTTTCAAAGAAAGAGAGTCCCATATAAATACATCAGAAAGGCGAATCATATTACTTTCGAGTCCCCAGAAGAGCTGGCGGCAACTCATCAACAGAGAAGACTTAATCTCATTGAATTTTATTTCGATGCGCGCAGGGGTGCTTTCAAATAAACACCTTGAGTAAAACAAAAACGACAAATCATAACAACCTTACATCATAGCACCCTTCATTTGTTCTAAACTATTTTCCCCTTGACGAAGAGTAATAACTAAGTAACTAGCTAACTTTACTAAATTCTCACTAGTAAATTTCGAAGTGCTGTGTACTCTGCACTATCGACACTGCATATGGCATATGCCACCTATTATGAGCTATCTTAGCAAAGATGGGAAAGGGAGGGAGAGGGTGTCGTCGAAAAACATTCACGTAAAGCGACATGTACATCACGATAAGTAAATTGAATGTGTTACGAAGATTCAGCACGCGCGATCGATAAAGATGGATCGAGAAATTCGTATGAAGGATAGATCAGCAAGGGTTCAAGCAACCTATTTTTTACGATCAAATTATGAGGAACAGCTTCCGTTTGCAAAAAGGAAAGTTAAAAAAGATGGAAAAAAGTTTTTGTGCTATCTGAATAAAAACTGCGAACGGACGTGTCCTGAATCTTACCAAACTTTGCAGGCAGGCAACTCAACCCCCTCCTTCCGTCGGATACCAATTAATTGTGAGTAATCACTGAAGGGTAAAAAATCGTTTGACGACTTCTCAGGTCCATCTTTGGAGTCTTCACGATGAGGGAGGAGGTTATGTAGAGGTAATTGGCACACTATCACAAAGGCGTTTTCCGGTGACCGAATCTCGGATCGATACTAGCCCAGCCTAGCCGAGCCTTACAATTCATTACAAAAGTCACTTATTTTTCCATCCTCATGAAACTGGCAGCTGCTAAAGAGACTCAGCAAAGTGAAGAATTCGTGGAAACCATAAGGAATAACCTGGGAATCTGAGCAGTCAAGGCTCAACCCTCTGAAGTACTGGGAAAAATAACGGCCGAGAACGTTGAAAACGCCGATCGTAAGTAGAAACTAGAATATAACTAGAATAGGCATTAATAACCAATGACTTGTTGATTCTTATCGAACGAGATTGTATCGTGGGCGCCCACAGGAAGTCCCCCACCTCGGGGTTCGAAAAATCTGCATAGGATTGCAAACTTTTCACAGCGGGTCTTATTTATTCTCATCAAAAGTTTTCTTAACTTTTGCTCTTTGTGATTTTCTTCCAGTATTATAGTAGCCTCGGAATGCGAAGTAGTCAATAAGTGTACGGGAGTAACACGAAACGTGTAGTCTCTAAGTAGAGTAACTGACCAGTTCAGGGAAGATTTTTATTCTGTCGCATGAACACGAAAAATAGCATGGTGGACTTGAATTTTTGGTTCAAAAACATCTACAACAGCACCGTATAAGTAACTACATAAGGCCAACATGGCCAAACTTTGATCAGCTTTGATCCACGACGATTAGAAAAGTTGCTGTTGCTGTTTGTACTTCGGATCCAAGAGGCGGGTGTATTCGTCCGGATAGTACCGCCTTGGTGTCTTCCTACAGCATCGGATCATTGTCAGACATGCCGCCACAAGTAACACCAACATAGCTGAAAATCGAAAATCACTTTGGATTTCAGAAATTCCCAGCCATTTCTCTGTCTTCTTTGGCGATAACGATCAAAAGATTTCAGAAGCAAGAAATGATTCTCTGCTTTACAATGAATTGTAACTGACTCTTCATTTTTCCATGAACACCGAGTTTGTCATAACTGATTTCATCTTAAGCATGAGCTAGAATTTTCGTGATAAGCTCCGCCCTTTACTAGAACGCTCCTCCCACCTCTTCACTTCACTAGAACGCTCCTCCCATCTGGTGGCACTTTGGTGTTCGTACCGAAAGTAAACGGAAAGCTGTACGGAGCAGCAAGAGAAAGGTCTATCAATTGCTACATGCAATATTGTATTTGATATATTATATTAAAAATGTATAAGTATAAGTACTTTCATAAGAGTATAATTATTACTGTTATAACTTATTTATGGTTATTTAGAACACGGTATGAAGAAAAGCCAACGGAAAGTATTAAGGGAGAACGATCCTCACCAAGAACGACAATGAAAAACATGAGACCGTGCTCTTCCATGAAGGCTCGCCTCTCGAGTTCGTCTAATGAGGGTATCGGTATCTGCAATGAAAATTAGGTAAGAGAAATTGTCTTTAAAGTTGGCTAAGGGAAGAAGGAGAAAAATGTAGACAAATGAAAACTTACAGTTCCATCGACCTTGACATTAATTTTTTTCATCGGGGTTACTAGCGTCAGGTTCTGCTTGTGTTTTTGCTTTTGCATGTGTGGACATGAACAATTCTCCGAATTCACTGGAGTTTTTAAATATGGGCAGTCCTAAATATGGAAAAATTGCAAGCGATTTTCATTTATTTGAGAAGATGCCATGTCCTGGGTGTTAGAAGATAGAAAAGCTGTGAAATTCCTCAGTGTAATAGTCTCCATTTTAGGATTAGGGCTCCCTCATTCGACTTTTATTCAGAATTATAGTGGCGGTCTGATTGGGAAAGCCTACACAATGACTTGTTGTGGCTAGTCAAAGTATAAGTCGGTACTTTTCCCTCCGTACCAGTACGACCACGGAAGGGCGGAACACTTGGATGACCTAGGCGGGTATCGAGCCTGGGTTCGATCCACCGAATCGGCATGAGATAGTGCGCTTTATGAAGCTACACTATCTCCACCGCGGATGTTAGATGAGTGTTTAGGCTTTTCTGAAATACCTGACCCCATGGCAGGCTTTGGAGGCCACGAACAAATCCGAAGCAAAAACAATGAATATGAAGACTCACCTCGGGAGGGCAAACCCATGACTGTGGCTTGAACGTGTCCCATTCTACCGGTGTCCGGTTATTCACCGGCGTGAAAAGATCGTTCCATAGAATTTTCGCCACTATATCGTGAGCCATTTGTGAAAAATGGAAACAATCGAGAGCGACGAAAGCGAGGTTAATCGAATCCTGGAAAATTTTCAGAAGCAATAGATATCCAGAAGTCAGTTTCCTGAAACCATTCTCTCGCGAGCGGCTGCGGCGCGACCTGCAGCGTATTGATTTTCAACCGATCGGGACAGCATCGCGTCTGCGCGCAGTTGACACTTGCGATCTTATCATCTTTCTGCAAAATACATATTTTAAACCTTACCCCCAGCGTAGCCAACTGATCCACATTTATTCCTGATGAGACGACGACGGCGAATGTGTCCGTTTGGAATTCGGAACTGTTAAAGACTTCAAGGGTTTTGTCGAAAGCAAGCTTTATATCGTCGAAATCTTCATTCGGTGAGCCAAATATGCACGGGCACGACATGCTGAAAACGAACCGGTAAGAAGGTTTGAAAATTGACAAGTGTGGTTCACAGGGGGAAATGCTTCGGATTCCGCCTTACTCTGTATTACGACTTGTAATTTTCAGTTTCGGTGGGCAACGCCACAAAAATGCCTTTGAGTTTGTGACTCAACCGGTTCTCAACATGATGTTTTACTTTTTTTAAGATCACTAGGCTACCGAGCTACCTGTTCGGATGCCTAGAGGAATTTCCTTACCGGAAGTATGAAAAATAAAAAATAACATAAATAAAATAAATTCAGTGCATACTTCTGAACCAGGACACAAAATGGATTGCCGGACTGAGTTTGGCGAAGTATTTCAACATGAAATGGAGGAACAAGGTTAACGAACGTCAATGGAAGATTGTCTCTCAAATACCGTATAGTCGTGATAAGATTGTCCGAAAATTGTTCTGCACCGAATTCCGTCTGAAAGAATTACTGTAACATCTGTATTTGTGGCTCGGAAAGGATTTATGACTGCTTCGAGACTTACCTTGTTAGTGCAGACTTTGCATAAGTCATTTGAGCCGATGAATACATTTATGAACTTCCATTCATTGTCAAAATCAACATCGGGATGGGATTTGATCCTGTTGACCAGCTCTTTTGCCTATAAAGATATTGTTTCCACAACCTTCAGCTTGTTTTCAAATGTCTCACCACCAATTGAAGACACCAACTTGGAAAAATCGTTTGCTGATGAAAAAAGTGTAAACAACATTGATTATATGACCTTCTCGAAGTCTCACGAAAACTCAATACAAGTGACCGAACCTGGATCGGTAAGTCGCTGGCAAAACTTCCTGAAACGGCCAAATTGAATCCGGCAACAAGTGGGTCGTCGCTTTCTGATGTCCCTTTGCTGGAACTCTTGAGATGAGGCGAGAAGTAGCGGAATATATCTGAAAGGGTCTGTTTACTCACAGAATTGAATCAGGGAGCTTAATTTCACGATGAATAATTCAATTGCCTAATATTCACGGAGTTTGATTCAGCGTGGCCATTTCATGAGTGATATGGTTTCTAACCTATCGCTATTCAATGAAGAACCAATACAGTTCTTACTGTATGAAGTGTAATCGCTGAAGAATGTAATCCCTCACTATCTGCAATTCTGTTCCATCAGTCTGGTCAATAAGCCTCTCTTTGAGCCATTTGCCCTTACTAGAAAAAAAGAACTTCTCACTCTTTTTGGACGTAATCTATCAAACCTATCCTCCCCCTTGGAAACAATTTTAAGTAACGGCCTTGGTTACCCTTTAAGTCTTGGAGTCAAAGATGACCGATTTTCATGAGGGCGATGGTCTCAGGCACTCTAGCTGTTCACTGCAGTTCTGAACAGGTTTGGAGTAATGTGATTCAAAAGCTCGAAGATATCCAATCTTCCATCGATTTGAAAAAACAGTTCTTTCTAAAATGATCCAATAAATACTAGTAATGTCGTACTGAATAACGTCGCTTGAGTACTGAGGTTGTGTTGACCACCAGTGACAAATGATAATCCTCGATAATCAGATCCAAGTTCATCGATCAACTCAGCACCAGCAGCTCGCCCAGCCTATAACCAACTATGTTTACCGCTGCAGGTTACAATCCAGTAGGTATTCAGCTGTAAAAAGTAAGAAAAGTAAACAGGCAATTTCTCGGGGCTGGTCGTTCTTATTGAAAGTCATCCATGCATTCGACATCTGGTCAAAATCGTGGGGACGTTTGAATGCAAAACAGAACTTTTCAGTCAGTTGTAAATGAAGGAGATGAACAAGTTAGTTGTTTTTCTCCTTAACCAATTATCAATCATGGAATATTGAAGAACCGAAGGGATAGCTGACAGGGTTGATCTGGGTAAATGTTGATTGGGGTTCGGTCTCTCGCCTGAAGTATGGTAGCAGCTACCCTCTACATAGCGCATCTGTTGGTTCCGAACCTTGAGTCTCCAGGGCATAGGAGATTTATCTTAATTTTTACTCCTTGAAACCAATGTGGCCCGCATATATCGATAATTTTAAAAGCAGTGCTACCTAAAGCTTACTGTAAGTGAGTCTCCGATCGCTCCAATGACACCAAAATCCCACGGCGATAGGTGTTGAGCATCTGTTGGTGATTCAGGAGCCTGAGTAGGAACCTTACAATTGAACGATGGCCACCCGAAAGGATAATCTGAAAAAGGGTTCTACATGTTTTTCTGTGGGTGGTGTCGAGAGGTGAAATAGCTTGTTCAAGAAAGTTCTGCAATTTCTCTACCACCTTACCGTAAATTCAATGACCTTGTTTACACGAATGCGATGCCGAAATCTGTTCTTTTTGTCAAATTCAAACTTGGCAGAGAACTTATAATAGCCCTTGCATAAATACCAGTTTCCCAGACAGCCGAATAAGATCCTTTGATGTAATCCGTCGTGTGAGACTTACCATATATGGGATACCCTTGACATACTTCTGACCACACATACATACATTACTACTTATAGTGTCATTGGATCCCGGAGTTCCGAACATTAAGTCTGCCTATTATTAAAAATCCTCAAGTTGAGGAAAGAATAAAGGATAAAATGTTTGGCATTTACCCGACCCTATTTTTTGGGATGCCCCCCCCCCCACATTCGAATTCCATTCAGTTTTTTCCATTTAGTTTTTTTTTCACAAATCTTGCGTGGGTTATATTGGGCCACTTGCCGCTACTCCATCCCGGGAGACCGGCGTTAGGAACGATTTTGGGTAATCGATTCGCCGCACGCGGCTGTCGCGGACCACTCATTCGCC
>UZAF01017226.1:0-28805 GCA_900617895.1 Haemonchus placei | reverse complement strand
GCTTCCCATCTTCAGGGGCGGGAATACTTTGTCATTTACTGATCCGTAATCGGGTTTGGAGCGAAACTATCGAGGCAAATCGAAAATTACGTGAACAGTAAGTAGGACAAGTTAGCGCAGGAATAAGGCTGCACTGCTGGGAAGCCCTCCTAAAAGAGGACATTGAAGGGCCAATGTTTCCGCCACATGGAGGAACTATGTACACAGCATGTGATTCAACCAATTTTACGACGCCTCTACACCAAAGAGCTCTCTGCTAACGTGTGCCAATCGGAATCTATCTTTTAGTTCCAAACCGCTCAACTGAGTTACTGTTGACCGGATGGTGAAGGCCATGGTAATTCGCCATCCGCTCCCATTGCAAAGGCCTGCAGGCCAGCCACAATTATTTTTCAAGTCCTAGTAACTCCATTATGTCATCCCTAAAAGGCCAGACGTGCTACCCATTGCAGCACATATATGCGCATAAGGGCATAAAGATCAAGACATAATGGAGAGAGTTGCTTGCAAAAAGGTAGAAAAGAGAATAGGAGGCTAAAGGGCTCGGGAATGAGAGTGGGAGAAAAGCCACACCTGAAGATAACAGAGGTGGAATCAAAGCTTGGTGTGGATCTTCTACTAAGGTTTATTTTTTTCGGCTGTGTATGACACAGGATTCTGGTCTCAATTTTCAAGTTGCCCCTTCCCCACAGCCCCTTCTCCCTTCCACTCCCAACCCCTTTCTTCCCAATTGCCAGAAAACCGTTTGGATTCATTTGGATTCTGAGTATCCGTTTGGGCCTGCTGGCCAGAAAACCAAGGCTTTGACCCTAGTTTTTCCTATAAACTAGTAAAATTCAGCAGCGGAACTCAAACCCGTGATGTTTTTCGAATTTAATCGTTGCACTGCATGTTTCATGCATTCCTCGTGTTTCTTGCGAATGGGCCAATTCGTTTTACGGCCGATTGTAAAACCTCCTCACCTTTCAAACATTTTACTCTCCATTCTATCATGTGATTTGCTCTTTGGCACAGCTACCCATTATTCGTAAATGGGTAAAATAAATGTTTAATTTTCTCGTATTATGGGAATCTTCGTGTCCGTATTCACTGTAAAGCAGCCCTTCATGGACTTCAATAATGAGTGGTACGCTGTGATTCGTATTCCCTTTCGGTGAAGATATGTCGTGCAGAAAGTGCAGCGACTTTTTTCCCATTGGCCATTACAAGGCTTTTATCGATTTCTGAGCATACTTGCGAGTATTCCTTAGTAATGAGATGCAGAATTCTTTGTTTGAAGTGAGGCTTCTCCCTTCTTTTTCAGTTCCCAAGTTTGAAGTGACTATTAAGCGTCGTGTTCGAGATTCTAGATGTTCCTACTCGTTATATGGAAATAAATAGTGCCAAGTGCCAGAGCCCATTTCGAAGGCTGATGCCTCTAGAGTCTGGGTGGAGCCGTGCTTCAATGACCGATCCTTCTTGAGTGTTGAGCCGTGCATTCGACCTCTAACCAGAATCGTTTGAATGCGTATATGTCCTATACAAGGTAACCAGCAGCTGAATAAGGCAGTGCTTTTGTCTATCCTCCCTCTAGTATATAGTTCCAATTAATCGAATCCGGATTTAAGGAAGACCTGATGACCTGGACGTGTACTGACCCGGGTATCGGTCCCTGGGCCACCCATATGCAAGCATGGAGTCTGGCAGTATTACACTCCGCCCAATTTGGAAGCTTCATCAACTAAGCATCAAAAAAATAGAGTTCCGATTTTTCGATCATGGTCAGGAGTGACCTCTCAAAGCTCTTTGGAAAATGTGGCAAGGGAAAGGGGAATGTTTCCTACAGAGGGGAATGCTGAATAATCTTTTCGAGGCCCTATAATCGAATCTATTTCTTTCAGTTGAAACCCGATGACCAAGAAAGCGTGATCACAAAAAATATTTTCTAAATTTAGCCTGTCTTGGGATTTGCTATTTCACTGCAGCACAGTAGAACTTCGTTAGCCATAGAAAAGGAAGGGAAGTCTGCAGGAAAACATCCGGAATCGAATGGATCTGGGAGGAAGTTCATTTTGCAAAGCAAACAGTCACAAAAATAGAGCTTCCAACGAAGAATAGCCATGTCAACCGCATTTTTTATGTACGGGCTTTTTGCCCTGATCGTTTGATTTGTTATTTACCATTTTAATAATATTTATCCATACATTGTGTTGAAATGACATTTTTGAGTGAATTAAGGCTAGGGTAGAAAATTCTCCCACTCAACGTGGTCACTTGGTTGATATTTCTTTCAAAGATCTGCGCTCCACAACTACAACTGGGTAAGCCTAATAGGGCTCGGGAAGGGTGTAAATATTATGGCCCAACGTCGAATGCGTGGCGCATCCGGAACGGAACTGCTCGGTATGCAAGGTGTACATGTTCTCCTCCCATCCCTTCTTTTCAATACTGCTTGGTGAATAAGCCGGTGAAAACATAGAGCTTCTAAATAACCATAAAAACTAAACTTTGCTAAAATCGAGTCCACTATATTTGCCTACTGATGTCGCCGTTTTTCTTTTTCACAGTTTCTTTGTTTCACAAAAACGACAGCTAACAGGCCGTTAGAGCCTCACATGAAAGTCCTAACTGAAGACAGTATAGCCGTTTTGGAGGGTACTACTGTAGCATGATGTATCAGTCCATTTCCTCCTTCTCTTTCAGTTCTTTTTTATTTTATTAACTCCTGAATAAAGCGCTCTCGAATGGACGAAATGCATCCTAACTGACAAAAGCTGACCTATGATGATGCCTTCCTTTTTCCCTAGTGGGCGTTCTTCGTAATGGGTGGCGGCGGCATTAACTGACGCTAAATGTGACGTTGAGGATTTTAAAGCTATATATAGACCATATAACTGATCCGACAAAGTTAAATGGTCCCAAATGAAATGCCACGAGAAGACTGTTTGCTCAGGTCAGATTTTGACCGCCATTTAAAGCTTGCCCAGCAAGGTCCTGTCTCATGTATCTGTTTCATATACAGGAATCTTATTACAAAGGACAAAATCCCGAAAGATGGCTGGCATAAGGACGCTGAAGTGGCTGAGGAGAAGACGCTCTGAGCAACGAATCAAAGCCGATACCTCGGCGGAACGATCTGCCCATGCTAAATTCTGAACCGAGGGAAATGGCTTTGAAGATTGCCTGTAATTTTTTGGAGGCCGGGATCAACAGGCTCGTTCAATATAACCAGAATCAGGAGGAGAAAGAACTTGCGTACAGGTCGCGTTATTTGGTCATATCGAATCCGCATACGGTAGAGTTACCTAAGGGAACGGTAAGAAGCTCAAGATGCCATTCGTCATGAATAAGAAGATAGAACTTTCTCTGCCGAAATTGCTGTCGCTTGTAAGAGCCCTTTAGGATGCGAAATCGCCTGAAGGCTCAATTTTTTGCAGCAACGGTTAGCTAATAGGATATTTGATTGGAGCCAAGCGAGTCTTTTTGTTACCGCTCTTCCTTTCGGCTGAATTTCATGAATCCTGTGCAAGTTTCATGGGAGCAGTCAGGCATGGAAAGTTCCCGTGATTCGACGTCTGCATCAAATGAGGCAAAGCGTCTCGTCGTCGTTGCACTTTCATCCTCTTTGCGATCCAGTTTCTGACTCACAACAGAACCTGAGATGGCAAATCATTCACTTTGTCGTTTTCTGCTCGTTTCTTTGAACGCCTACACTATTATATTATTGAGCCCCAGCTCTTGTTGACAATCTCATATTACTTTTAACATGCAAAATATTCCAGATGTCTTTTACTTCTCGGGGCGGTTGCCTATGCATTGTGTTTCACTGAGCAGGAAAAAGCAAAAAAGCTAGGCCTTCTCACCTTTCTTGACACCTGGTATGCTAAGTAGCGTGCCATGAAATCAATAGAACCCAAAAAAATCCAAAAAAAATTATCCAAATTTTTTGGGTCCTTCTGAACTTATTTTGGAATCCTTTGCTGATTGCCACCGAAAATTCAACTTGTTGACACCTTCTTACTATTAGATGTAAATGCGCTGTCCTATGAATGCCTGGCTTGACCAGCCTTCGCTTATTTTAGAAGCCCGAAATTCAGCGGGATTTTATCATCTTAATATTGGATGCTAATACTACGGTGCACTCCTAAGAACTGGCAAAGCTAAAAGCAGGATTCAGGTATCAGATGTCGAATCGTCGCCCTTCTTTCTCAACCAAGTTTTCCGCCTGGGTTCAGAAACTGTTATCGAGCTCGCGTGAAACTTCTTGGCTCCGACCATCTCACCTCTTTCGCTCATCAGCGCGTTAGTTGCCCTAGCCCTACAGGCGCTCGAGACGTCTCCATACCTCTGCCGAGGGCCACAGTCCTAATCAGTCACCATCGCGAGATTAGCGTGGAACTGTAACACATAGCGCATTCCTGGAAGCAGGTTGTTCAACTTCGAATTACTTGTTCTTCTGCTCTTCAAGCCGTTTTGAGAGCTAACAGAAGCTTCATTTCTCATCCAAATTGTGCTCCTGTTGTAGGGCATAAGCAGTTTTTATATGAGACGCTATTAATAGCCGCAACTGTCCAGTGTATGAGAACCCCTCCGACCAGAAGAAATAATTGAGAAGATCTCATTTGGTTCTTCTATATCGGAGATATGTTTATGAACCTTTTGGGCGCTGACAACAACCGCTAGGTTCATGATGGCCAACAATCGGTTATGCCAGTATATGAAAGATGATTACGTCTGTCCTAGACGATCATAGCTTAATAAACATTTCCGACGGATGAGAATAAGGGTGCTTGGGAAACGGTAGACGTCTGTCCCCGCAGGCGATGTGCTATCTCCAAAAAAACTAATAGGCTACTCACAATCAGAAGCAGAGTTCTTGAGCATGGCTATCCTCTGTTCTACCCTACTAAATTTTTCTTTTCTAAACGTTGTGTAAAACATGAAGTAGTACTTACATGCCTTAGAGAACATGTAATGTTCCATGAAGGTGTTTCGGGCACCCTTTATATGTACCGAAGACGTGAAGTAGTAAATATGTAAGAAGTTAAGAGAAAAAAAAGCAAAAACTTCCATAAACGAAGTCTCAAACGAGAAACAAAACAAAAGCAAACTTTCTATTTTACTGAAAGTGGAGGCTTTCAAGTTTTTCCAAGACCAGCCAATTCCTCATTTTAGTGACTTTGGGCAAAGGCAATCAGATGCTTACTGATACTAACTCCCCTAGACTATTCTGCTCCTGATTGTGATCGCTGCTATTTACTTGTCGGTTAGAACTCCATACTTCATCCCAGCGATAGCGAACTCTCGAAGCTGCTTGAAGGGAAATCCATGCAATCATCCGAAACCCATGAAGAACACCTAGTCATCTCTCTAAAGCAGTCCATCAATCTCCATGGGTGGCCCGTCATCTAAATCAGCAAATGGTGAATGGCACAGTTTTATGCATAGTTCATCCTAATAGGACCTCGGACACCCCTGTGTTTTGATCCTTTTTGAGTGAATGGCTATGGCACGGCTTACCTCTTAGTCAGATTACGCGGCCCCTCTCTCCCTGTGCCAATTTCAAAGGTAGTTTTTGATAAGTACAAAAGTATTATAAGTTTAAAAAAACAGTTCGCTTGTTGTTGTATGATGTGAACCTGACTAGTCGACATTTTATAATGCAATTTTTCAGGGCCATAAACAAAACTGATCAGTAAATAAAGTCCTATGTCGTAGTGCGAGCCCTTAAAATTTCTCTAAAGGAATGTGTCATTATGTACATTCACACTGCTGCTGTAACCGACTCATTTACAACAATAAGACTTCAGTTGCCTTTGTTCAGACTTGTTTTCGCTTTAACTGCCTTGGGCAGTGGTAGTCGTTCGAAAGGGCATATTCCGGTGGTTTTTTTTCATCGCCTAATTCAATATCTCGCAGAAATATGCGAACATTTTCTGGATTCTATAGGGTCTCTAATTGAATTCCTTATCGATCCACATCCGTTTTGAGGACATCTTTAAGCTTACAACCGCCGGAATCTCTTTTTTTGTATTGATCGAATCAAACAACCTTTTGTTCGTAGGTGGAACAACGTTGGCCGGCATTATTATGAGCAATTTCCTGGACATAGCAGCAGAACTTTTTACATATCCGTTTATGACTAGTACGAAAGGAACTACTAGTAATTACTTTACGTCTGGCGTCTCACTTGTAGCATGNCTAATTGAATTCCTTATCGATCCACATCCGTTTTGAGGACATCTTTAAGCTTACAACCGCCGGAATCTCTTTTTTTGTATTGACCAAATCAAACAACCTTTTGTTCGTAGGTGGAACAACGTTGGCCGGCATTATTATGAGCAATTTCCTGGACAGAGCAGCAGAACTTTTTACATATCCGTTTATGGCTAGTACGAAAGGAACTACCAGTAATTACTTTACGTCTGGCGTCTCACTTGTAGCATGGGAACTAGATCTTTCAGGAAGTGGAAAGGAAGAAAGGGAAGGCCAAAATTAGCTAGGCAAGCGCGTTATTTATACAACTGGAAGGTAAAGAAAAACCAACTACGCTTATCCACCCTTCTCCATGAACGAAAGAGCCTTAGTGTTTCAGCTGCCACTTGTTTCTCTTGTCTTTCTCTTTCTCAGGGACTTCTGAGAATGTGCGTTGTCGTAACGGTACTGCAGTTAATCTACTTCTAGTAACCCAGTGGGGTTCCGGAGGGTTGAGTAATTCGGTTGAGGTTAGCAGTTCTCGAGAGAATGAAAACAACATTGAAGCTCAATTATATGGACAACGATTATTGATCAAAACTATTGATTTTTTCCACATACGCAGCGTCCCAAATGGAATACAATGACTCGAGTAGAACCCTATTACTCTAGTGAGTTTGGCAGTGTATTTGATGAGTGCGTGAGTGAAGACAACCGCTACGAAAGTTGCAGGCGGTCACAGCAAAAGCCTACTCTGAGATATCGTTAACTTGAAGCTAACGATGGGCTAGAAGAACGAAGACTCCATAGCCTGGAAGACTCCATAGACTCCATACCCATACACTTCCTGTGAATATTGCGTCAGTGTGTACTATTCCCTTGTTTGAGGTTACACTAGAAAATCGTATACTGACGAATTTTCTTTTTTTTTATTCCTTTGTCCCGTAGCTTGCTGTTCACCTAATCACGTTTGCGCTTTTCTTCTATTCCGGCTCCTTTTTCTCGACGTCATCTTGTCGTTACATACAAATGTTGGGCATCGTATTACAATCAACGCTACGCTTTTTCTCGGTTGTCGCTTTTTGTCGCTCGTTGCCGCTTGATGTCGTTTGTTGTCGAATGTTGTCGCGTGCTGTGATTTGCTGACTGCTGCTGATTAACTCTTTCTGAACTCTTCTTCCAATTCTGAACTTCTTCTAAATCAAAAGCCTGCAGTCATTTATTTCATAATGAAGTATGCATTTGAACTCCCGAATTTCTGTACAGCTAACTAGTTATAAGCGAAAGACTGTGCTGGTGCGAGTGGCGCACTATCACACCCGTATAGCCCGGGGATCGAATTCTGGAATTCAGCATCGATACCCGCCCGAGGCTTTCAAGCAATTTTTTCTTTCTGGTCAATTAATTTTTCTTTCTTAATCAGTTTTTCTTTCTGGTCGAGTCGAATGCAGGGCGCACACCCCAGACGTGATTATACACTGCCCAAAAACTTTCTTCTTTACCTGATGCTGTCAGTGGTAGGCAAGCCGATTAGTACATCAACAGCTGAGGGTATTCCTCAAACACCTCGCTTCACGCTTCGTTAACGATTTTACGGCATCAGGTTACAGAATTGGCTTTCCGTTTTATCCGCAGCCGTTTATTCTAATGGGACAATCGACGTCTGCTGGATTATGACTGTGATGTGAAAATTGGGCAATGAACTACTGGACAGTTCTGTGCCTAAGAGTCGTTCTAAAATTTCAAAATGAAGCTTCTGTAAAACTTCCGCAAAGTGCCAGTGGTAGATCCGTCCCAGTAGCAAATGGTAAGGGCAGAGTCTTTGGTCTTCCCCCTCTCGTCCCTGAACTGAATGTTTCCCGAAACTTCTGAAAAAATAGTGAGCCAAGTTTAGTGATCGCAAGAAACAATTACTGTCTAGAACACTTAATGAGGGCTTGGTCTGACGTGACCTTCCGGAACTTGTAAAAATGTTTATTGGTGATTCCCAAGCTTTCGTTTATCATAGCTTCATAAAAAAACAACTGAGACCTCACGTTAAGCGAGGTTGTTTTTAGATATGACCTTGAGTAGGGAAAAAGTTCTGCAAATTGAGAAGGTCGCAGCGATATCTGAGAAGAAGTCGTTGGTGCATGCAACCAAGCGGGGGCCCGTAGTTACACAAATCTTTCCGCACACTGACTGGTTATATATTAGTATTTGCGATAGCCCCGTGCATAGGATGTTAACAGCAAGGATTAAATAAAAACGATGTCTAAAGGTCCGAGCAAAGCTCGATGAGAATCAAGTAACTGATGGGTCTAGTGTAGGGGTCTGAACGGAGCTGAGGTCATTCGTAAATTGTGCAGGGAGTAGAACCTCTCCCTGTGCTGACCATTTGGCTCGCTTCAAGGGGGTGCTGTGAAAGACGAAATATAAAGAATTCTTACAGGACCTCTAAGCAGTAGATACTCCCTGATGTTGTCTGTAAGAAGTCCACAAGGAGTCAAAAGGCTGTTCTTTTCTCTTTCAAGAACATTTCTGTGAGAAAACACGGGTCTTGAACATCAACGTCCATTTCTTGTCTCCCAGGAGCCGCCGTAGAATCAAATTACTTCCAAAATCTCCGTACTCCGTAGTATTTGAGTACGAGTTCCTCCTCAGACGTTTTTATACCTTGGAAGTAGAAAAGAGGTAAATGGGCTACGAGACAGCTCGCTCACCCAGAGAACATACTTCCTCCTTTCTTATCTTTTCTCCTCTACGTAGCCTGAATCCCTCATCATTATAGGAAACAATCTGCTTCTATTATTAGCCGCTATCGTCATTCCCTGAAATAAAACGAGAAAATTCACCGATAAATTAATAATAAATAATTGTAATTTAATCAATAATAATTCACAATGACAGTGCACTATCAGTCTTGGACTGTGGTCACAGTCTGGGAAATGTCTTCCTCCCCCCTCCCCGTGAGTGGAAAGGTAGAGATAGGATTGGGATAGGAAAAGATGTGAGAGATCGTTCGTCGTTGGAATCGGGTAGGCTAAGGAATATAAATGGCACGTCTCAAAGGTACTAATCCAGCTCGATTACTCTGTAATTTTCTAGCCGTTGCCTTAGGGTTTCAAATGCCTTCGAACCAGTACGTAACTACAAAAAAAACAAAGTAGTCAACATTCCGTTTTTAACTATACCACAGTGATGGGCAGGAGTCCCAACAGGGACGGGTTCATGACTCATAACCTCAGTACAAACCAGTTTGCAGTCCGGCTCCAGTGGCCGTTTTGGTAAAGTTTTTGGCGATCATCGAAAAAAAACACGCTGCACCTGGAAATTCGACGACTTTGCTACTGTTTGCCGTTGGCAATCGAACACCAATGTTTGTTTTAGGGGGGCGAGTGTGTTGGAGGGCGCTAGTGCATGAACATAAACCATGCCCTGGCCCGAGCATCACATCCTCCCCCTTTGTCATCCCTACCCACGTCGATGTTCCACTTAGATACCGATCTCCGCACTGAAGTGTTCCAACGTCGATCGGCACAATTCAGAACGCCCTTCGTTTTTATTCATTAACTTGTTGAAATTACCCAGTGTCTACCGATTTGATTAAGCTGGCTTTATATTTATTTACTGAAAACTAGGCAGAATCCCGAATAAAAGTGCCCAGTGCCCATATGCTCTTTACTTTGAGACTTATTTTATGAGCCTTTTACACTGTTTTCTTTACTTATCGGATGGATTCTTAGTGAAAGGTGGGTATCCCTTTGCCGATCTACCCAATACACATTACTTAAGAATTTTTCCCATGTTTGCCAAGATTAAAGAGTAGGGTAAAGTCTTTTGATGAGAGAGCCTTTCTGGAATGCGCCCCGCATTCGACTTCCATTCAGAGTCATAGAGGCGTTGTGACATATGCTCTTTACTTTGAGACTTATTTTATGAGCCTTTTACACTGTTTTATTTACTTATCGGATGAATTCTTAGTGAAAGGTGGGTGTCCCTTTGCCGCTCTACCCAATACACATTACTTAGGAATTTTTCCCATGTTTGCCAAGATTAAAGAGTAGGGTAAAGTCTTTTGATGAGAGAGCCTTTCTGGAATGCGCCCCGCATTCGACTTCCATTCAGAGTCATAGAGGCGTTGTGAATGTGTATGTGGGCTATACAATGGCTACAGCCGATGTACAAGTTAATGAATGCTTCATCCTCCCAAACAAGTCTCGTACCAATTAACCAAAGATGGATGGCATGGTTGTCCGCGGCGGATATCGATCCTGGGTCTGAACCCGTATCATAGTGCCCCACTTACCTTTTCATCACTTTCCCTTTTTCTACAAAATACTGAATAGAAGCTCACCTAAATGGGTCCCAATGGTGAAAGACTCGATATATACTTTTAAGCTCTTCCTATAGATTCCCTTCAAATTTTTTACTTTTCATAGTCACTTTTCAAAACAAATTCATATGAACTGAACCAAATTTTCAATCGTTCACAGGAAGAATTGGTGTGAGGCTTGTCTGACATGCAAAGCTGATTTGTATCACCTGATTTTCCTGCATACGGGTTTTCAAAAACCGTCACAAAACCTGTATGTATTTGACTTCTGCATAAATACTCAAACAAATAACCTTTTTTTCCAGAAAAACCGACTTCACTTCCATAAACCCCTGTTTCTGGGACGAATCCATAGAAAGCATTACTTGCTAGAGTTTAATCTTGCCAAAAGCCGCCTGGATTCATCCTTCTAAGTTAATAGGAACTTCTCAATGTCACGAAAAATGCACTATTAAACTTCCCATGACCTTCCCCCATGGTCCAGACCCCTGTTTTCGTCTTCGTGATTTATCCCTTCAGAAGCATCCACGACCGACGATTTCAAATAAAAGTGCAAAACGACGCAATGCTAACCTCTGGGGCTAACTTCCTATCCGCACTTCTATCTTGGTATCCCATCTTGTGGTTACTCCCTTGTCTTTTTGTTGGTATAGTTGTGGAAAAAAAGAATTTAATTGGGTGAGAAGTGGTTAGACCCCATTCTTCCCGGTATTCACCCAAGCGCGTTGAGCGTTGAGCGTTTCTCTTCTAGTCTATCCTCTATTACTGAACAGTATTACGGGTAACCTCGAAAATTATATGCATAATTCTTTTACGTGTCACTTAAGCTTTCCATAGTTCTTGCGATTTTATGTTTGCCATCAAATGACCGCTTCCGTTCATCAATTATTGCCTGAACTGAAACGAGGGCAAGGAATGAAGGCTCCACCTTTTCCCTTTACCTCTTAAGTATCTTAGAATGGAATGGTTATTCTTCAGACGTACCTTTTTCAATGACTCTTGAAAATCCTTGTAACTATTGAGGGGAAAGACCTGTATCCATCACTACAGGGTATGGGTAATCTCCGGGAAAAACACTCTCCAGCTTCACAGTTGGATTGCTGCTACTCCTACTTCCTTCAGAGAATAAATCTCGTTTAAAGGCACAATTTTCATGAATCTACCCGACAAATACCTTCGTCACCTGGATTCTCACACAGATGGGAGAGGTGGAAGGGATGGTCCTCACTTGCTATTCCTATCATGACCTTTGTTATGAATGTTTNTTTGAGCGTATCGACTTTTTCCAAGCCATGCCAGTTGTTTTGCACGTTTTTGGTAAAAACAAACTGGGAGATAGCCATTGATTTCTGTGCGGTACTGAGCCCAACAATCGAAAAAGTTATGATGCTGATTCAGCTAGTTCTTCTGCTCTCTATGGGCGAACACCGCACTGACACCTCCCTTGTGATGTTACTTCAACCATCATGCTTCTCCCTAATACTCCCTTTTCTCGTCTGGATCCCCCAAGTGAAGGGAAAGGAAGGAACTGAAGTAGTCCTTGAGGCGCTATCATTGCGCTTATGAACAGAAGAACGAATCCCCTTTCAAGGCTCACTCGAGGTATTTAACATTTCAGCTCTCCATGACCGATCAAATTGTTTCTAACCAGTGTGGGAGGATAGTGCTTCGAATTCCAGTCAACTACTGTCAAGTGGGGTTGCACTATATGCCTCTTCAAGCTTTCAGCTGTAGTTCGTGAGCAGTTCTCGAAACACTGAGAGCCAGGCGGTCACTACAAAGAGTTGAACATGACACAAGAACCTTTCGCGAAGGCGGCCCCCAATCGTCCGCACGTTCACTGTTTATCTCGCTTATCACCCTATGAGAGGTTCTTGTCATTCCGTGCATTCTGCTTGGGGTGTAACGGCAAACACACTCGCCTCGAATGTGCCGAGAAGACATTCAGGTCCAGCCTGGAAGCCGCAAATTTGAAAAAAAATCGCTCAACTATTTGTCAATATTATTCTTAGAGTACAATTTGTTCAGCAACACCATCTGAAAAAGCTCCGACCGGGAAGTCTCCGGTCCGTGTAATCTTGGGTCCTTTTGGAAAATTGAGATCTCACCTGGAGAACGTGCATTTCCAGGCCTTTGTTTGGTAGCTTGATGCCAAGGTGGCCTCTTTTGTTCCATTGTATACGACTATTCTAAAATTCTTCAGTTTATTCCGGAAATTCTGCCGAAACTCTGAGTAAGAGGTAGAATATGTCAGGATTGACTAAGACTCGGGTGGTATTGAAGGTGTCGCCAGGACCCAGCAATTTTTTCTATACCACCAAGGGATCAAACCTCGTCCAGGCCACCCACATCAACCACTCTCCGAGGTTTGACGAAGTTCTATTGCATTCGTCTGCCTAAGTGAACCACATTTGACGACTGTGCCCACTCAATCATTATAGAGCTGGAGAAGCTTCTTAACTCTCAGAGCTATCTTATGCAAGTGGGGAGCACGAGGTATTCCGTAGGGCCATTCACATAGAATACCTCAGATATGCTCCTGCCTCTCATATGATACTACCTATACTTTGAGGTAAACAAGCAATTAATTTCATTAAAAAACTTGGAAACTGGTTGTGAAACTTTCGAGAACTGATTGCTCCTTTCTTTCCTATTGCAAGATGGAATGAATTCCTCATTCACTTTTTTCTAAGAAGTGTTACCGCTCATAACTTTCTCATTTATTACTATTTTATAACCAATGTCACAGTGAACTCTCCAATTGCTGCATGTGTGTTTAGCCCAAAAAACCCAAACGAATGGTTCTATGATACATTCTCTGTAGCAGGCAGAATGTTGATACGTCTGTATAAACAGCGAGCTATTCATTATCTTTTCCCCTGACGATGACAATAGTTCATTTTTCTGGTTTTTCTATTTTTTTTTTTGGAATTTTTGATGATAGACGAATTCTGAATTCCCACTCGTAAAGAGTAGGAGGGTGGGAATGACGAGAAAAATAATATTATTTTAAAATTATGTGTTCAAGTATTAATATTTTTAATTTCACATCAAACTAATGGAAAAAATTTAAATAATTTACAATTTAGAGCAAAATAAAAAAATTACAAAAATAATTTTAAAAATTTTAAACAGTGAAAGCGACAGCCTTTGCTTACTATCTCCAACGAATCATTGATCATTTATGTGCTGTTATCACTTGTTATCACTTTGTACTTTATACCCACCATGTCACTGTCAATATCTCATCCCTGGCCCTATTCGAAGACTTACAGTTGTATATTTATTTATTTATATCCACTTATTTTTATGTAAATTAAAAGCTGTCATTTTCATCTAATAGGTTTACTCAGAGGCCTATATTCACTTGTTTATTTACTGAAAAATATAAGTTATATGTGATAGGCTACTTAAAGGGGGCTTTCGAGTGTAATGTTACAGCTTTATCTCAAACAATTTCGAAAGCAATTATCAGTGTGAAGTGAGGGAGGTGGATTGAAAAAGAGCATCAGTTAATGATTCCCAGATTTCGATGTTAGTTGATGCTTATTTACCTATTATTTATATTTATATTTACTTTTCTTCTGCAATACATTTACATATTTCCTTTGTTTTCTTTACTCATTTCTTCTGGCTGACCCCAATTTTCCTCTGACATGTTATTATTGGCTCGTTTGCAGTACTAACTTGGCTTATTCGAAATATTACTAGTATATTACAAGTTGTAATATCTATATTCGGGTACTCGAGTGTAACTGACAAGGAGTTATTCGATGAGCATTTGGATTTTTCAGAAAATCACCTTGATGGACGTACCCACAACCTCCACGGAAAGCACAACAGACCCTACGACTACGACTCACGAAAAGGTTGGTGACGATTCCAAGGCATAAAGGCGATTAGATTTGAAAAATGATCTCTTTCAAATCGACGGCCGGCTTGAGTTAACGTTTTATTTATTTTATTTTTGCACGTTGAGAACCTGAATCATATTTTAAATGGTTTTTGAATATTTTTTCGTAGCCGTTTTTCGATAATGGCTTCACTGGTTTCAAGTTCGAAGTTCATCTTAACATCAAAATCTTGATGAGTTTTGATTTTCTCGAAAAATTTTGAAAAACTTTGATTTTGGAGTGAGCTAGGTGACGGTGCTTCAAAAAAAGAGCCTGGCTTTTTAGTTTGAATGCCTGAATTTTTGGAATCGATGATGAAGACTGAATTGAAAAACAAAACAATTGTAAATTAGCAATTTCAGACCAACGAGGAAATACTGCATGATGTTGCCACTACATTTTGGTTAATATTTATTTTCTATGTGTTCGCTTCAGTCGCCTGGATAGCTTACTGTATTATATCGTATAGAAGGTGAGTCAATCCGAAGAAGAGGTTACTTTTGAAATAAAAAATCATTGTGAACTTATGGGGTTACTCCGCATAGGGTTGGCTCTATTAGGTAGAAGTAGGATAATAAATCTTCGACGAGTATGATTTTTGATAGCAGCGCTAGGGAAAGGACCAAAAAATCTTTATGCACCAACCTAATTACCAGCTCTCCTACAGTAGCTTACCTACAGTGTGGTGTATGGAGCCATGTAAGGGATCGTGGGTTACCTGAAAATAAGCTGTGTTATAAGCAAACAGTTGAATTGAACCAGTACAAGCAAACAGTACAAGGGGGTCCCCATATGAATGGATTTAAAATTGATTTCAAATGGTATTATTCGGCCTGGTTTCTCTCCGTAGTTTGTAGGAAGATAGTTAATCCAAAAAAAATCTTACTGGGTACATATAATCTTTCACTTTTTCAGAGACTTAGAAAAACTTAAAGTCACCGCTGAGAAAAATGGTATA
Organism: Haemonchus placei; assembly: GCA_900617895.1. NCBI lineage: Eukaryota > Metazoa > Nematoda > Chromadorea > Rhabditida > Trichostrongylidae > Haemonchus > Haemonchus placei. Next base: position 13,465 of record UZAF01017226.1, on the reverse strand, counting down.
GCTCGATATTTAGAGTTAAGGTGAGTGGTGTGCGACAGCCACTTTGTTTCCTTCGTTCTTTTACTTTTTCCTCCGCCATTTTTTTCCTAAAGCTTTCGCTATCCGAAAAACTCATAGTTTCTACAAGTACACCTTTCGAAATTGATGAAAATTTGAAATACTAGTTTTCAATCTCCTTGTGGACCCTAACCGTGGGCGTGCAATACTCCTAAATCTGAGTACTTGATTGACTTGCACGATGACCCGCAGTGATCATCTGCAACCAAGTGTCAGTTCCGTGAAGCTAGCCTCTTGGTTGGTTGACGATTGATCAAGACTTTACGCCAAAACGAAGTGGCGAGGGATCTAGCTAAGGCAGCCATCTCATGTTTGGATCACGTGAGACATCTAGCTAGCATTTGTCGCGTGTGGTGAGTGGTGGGAGTTCCTCCCACACACCCCTCTTGTACTATTACTGGGTTAGTTTAGGAAGAAAAAGTCGATAGGGACACGCATATGATCAAGAGGCTATTCACTAAAGCCCAGCCCCACCCACTCCCACATTTCGGCTACTCGAGCAAAAGTAATCTCAATTTATTTCACCCTGAAAGCCTCAGTGTTTGATCACTACTCTTTTAAGGTGACTTTGAGGGATACTCTGCTATTACCTACACTCACAGTTTGGTAATTGGAATGGAGTACTTAAAAGTGTGATTTTCAGGAGGCTGCTTAAAGCTTATGACAGTGTCGATATTGAAAACCTTCGATGTAGTGTAGACGATGAAAGTGTCACAGAAGTCTCCTGACGTTTGGCTGAGGTTACTGCCGTCGAAAAACTCAATTTTGAAAATTTTTATTCGCGTTGAAGTTTTGCATTTCAGAAAAATTGATTTTAAAAAATCAAAACCAATGCGGGACTACAGAACAGGGACAGCAAGGAAATGTTTCCTACGTGATGTGACGTTTCCTGGCGTTTTCTTTTTGCCAGAAAACACATTTTACCGGTGCCTAGTGTTACAGAGACTATAATAAATATTTATTGCAACTGTTTTGGAAAACTGTAGCCGACTAGGTTCTGAACCTACCAAATTACAAGACTGCATTACAAAACTTTTGATGTGTTACCGCAAAGACAGGATCAAAATTGACGGGAGACCTACTCAATGTGTCCCCGCTGCTTGAATTCACAGTCCTTGAGGAAATCTCCTCAGTAGGAGCCATTCGGCTCCTGTCAGATATAGCAAATCCATGGCCCTAAGCCTACAGGAAATGTCAAACTACTGGCTACTATGGCGAATATTTTGAAGCTTTTTTTGTAGAACTACACGTCCTTCTGCATCGACCAGAGCATTCTTAGAAATGGCATTCTAACATTATCGCCAGTCTGTCAAGATATCATAACTATAAATGGAAAGTATTTCATCGAGTAAATTTGACTCTGCGTCATGAGCAAAAACCTATTGTGAAGGCGAGGCCGAGGGCAGTATCTGCAGTATAGTGTAGAGGGCGATGTTCAGAAAGCACAAAATGCGGGGTTCGAGCCCCGTCCGAGGCAAGCTTCTCGTCTATGATTCGCGTTGTGAGACCACCATAATAGTTCTTTTCATATTTGGTGAAAAATATACAATCTAGTAAAATAAACAAGTGGCTTTGATTCAGATCGGACAAGCTAGATCAATAAATCAATTAGGTAACTTGCAGCTATCAATGATATGAAATCAGAAATCATTTATTTTCTGAAGAATGAGTTCCCAATATAGTTGGCGAATCGACGATAAATGCAGCTGGACTACGTCACTTGAATGTTACGAAATTCTCACCTAAAATCAATAAATTTCTGGCACAATTTTTGCGTACAAATAAAAAGAAACCTACGTCAGAGTACTTTAATCGCAACATCTTTTCCAGTTCAGCAACGTGCTCCCGATCTCGTGTTTCAACGACTACTTTGACCTGAAGCATTCAGGAATTCAGGGTTTTTCCAAGAAGGCTGACCCATGGAAACATCCACCTAGTTAACATCATACTAAAAAAAACTGGCCTTCACAGAGAACACATCAGTTGAAATCCATGCACGTTCGTGGAAAATGTCCTTGATACTTGCTCCCATATGGGCGATCCTAGTGGCCAGTTCGGCAATACCTGAACAGCTCAATACACATCGTATTAAAGTTCCTTTGAGGATGCCGATATTTCGGAGGAGGGATCCTATTCGGGTAGGCTCAGAAGAGTACAGTGGAGGCTATTAAGCTCATGAGCGAGCAGTCCTTCCAGAAAATTTCAATAAACACTGAAAAATGACGTGGAAGTTTACCTCCAGGTCGATCCGATACCAGTACTTCCAGTCGAATTAGGCGACCGTCGACAGCTAAACCTCTGTCGATTGTACGGCCCAGTACAGTTGTGTCGATATTTCCACCAGTAAGTAACGATACGACTCTGAAGTGAAAAGCGTCAGACAGCCTTCTACTATAACAACGACAACATGGTAGTTTACACTTCAGTCGATATTATTTGCTTATTTATCTTCAAGGTGATATGGCCAAAAATAAAGTTTCCTTACACCCATCATTTCCATCTGTGGTGAGCCTAGACACTTAACTTTCATATGTTCAAAGTTTGAAGATGCGCGCAGTCTGAAAACCCCAGAAGCCCAATACGTGCCGTTCCTTTCCCCTCTCAACACTTCGGCTCATAAAGTATCGGAAGAGATTCAACTTTTAGCTCGAAAAGCGATATTCTAGCCCGTACACGCTTAACTTCATTCAGAACCACCCTAAAGCCGCCATACTGGCTGTGAGATTGCTTTTCCGAAAGAAAACAGCGATGCCCTACTTCTTTCCTTCAAGTCCTGGAAGTTTGCCAGTCATCAGAGCTGCCAGTCCTACAGCACCACCACCTTCCACAACTGCCTAAAATCGAAAAAATCATTATATACACATTTATATATTTCATCATTCTCATAAGGAGAAGTAGAGGGTTTTGAAGATCGATGTCGAATTCTTGCCTTTTCCATTTCGACAAGCCTTAGGATACTGAGAGCCGTTTCCTCTTCTGATATCACTACATGACGATCGAACAGGCCTTGCACAGTGTACAGAGCGTTTACGCCAACACATGGTACAGCAAGACCTTCAAAAGACTTGCATACCACTTTCCTCCTTACTCTGAGAATGGCTTAGAAACTAGGAATATGTGTAAATTACCGTCTGCCAGGGTGCTTCGTATGTTCACCTTAACTGGCTTTCCAGCTTTGAGTGCGGCTTGGAACGACGGACACGTATCTGACTCGACACCCTGCAAAAGAACTTATCGGTGAGTTTGCTCTGTCGTAAGCCTCCCGAATGCTCTATATGTCACTGGGGGCCATAGTCGCACAAGACCTGAATTCATCTTAGGCGAGAGAAACAAGAAACACAAATAGGCACAGGTTCCCTATTTATCCACGACGATCTTCCCGGTTAGCCATTTTTCAACTGTACGGCCGTGCCAGCAAGAACGACGTTTAGGGAGCTACTTCAGCGCCCTTGCGGTCTTCTTGAGGTTTGCTGTTAAGATTGCGAATTCCGCATAATAATATGGACTTGTCATCAATTTTTTTGCCAAAAAGCATCAGGTTATGGTAGGAAAAAACATAGAAACTTACAATAATTTCAACTTGAGGCTTGAGTTTCTTCACAGCGACAGCAATACCGGCAATGAGACCAGCACCACCAACCGGAATGAGGATGGCGTCCACGTCGGGGACCTGAACGTTGAAATCTTTTCACCTTTTCAGGATTTCCTGATATGCTGATCACAGTATGCTTATTTCCCACTCCAAATAGAAAGAGAGAAGGCGGAGATGCGGAGGAAGGGGGTGGGGAGGGGGAAGCGGTGGGAGAAGGAACGGGTCGAAGTGAAATGAACAATGTTTGAGCAGTAATTTCATCAATTCAGCTATCGGCACATTTAAAGACTTTGCTTGAGGGTGATTGTAAGCAACCGTACCCTTTCTTTCATCGGAAGACAGATGGGTTTGGGCCAATTGTCACTGACAACTCCTCTCCTATACTCTCAAGTCGAATTTTTCACAAAATTTTCATTTTTAACCTGTTCCAGAATCTCCAATCCGATCGTGCCTGCCCCAGCTAGAATATTTGGATGATCGTAGCCGTTGATGTACTTGTACTTCTTTTCTTTCACTAATCTCATTGCATGATCTTTTGCCTAGAAAACTTTGCCATTATATCAAAAAGCTGCCCAGGAAAACCGAACCAAATGACCTACCATGCCAATGTCATCTCCTTTCAGAATAATTGTTGCTCCAAATGAACGGCACATCCCGATTTTCATCAGTGGAGCGAATACAGGCATCACTACTGTCACCGGAATGTTCAGCTGCTGACCATGGTAACATAGAGCAAGTGCATGATTACCTGAATAAAATAGCGTTATAGCTCACTTGCTGAGGTATGACATCAGTTTCGATCTGCTCACTGAGGAGCCATTAGTAGCTAGATAACCCGCCGCTCGCTATGTTAGTTGCCTAGATTCAGCTCGGAAAGGGACTCGCAAAAGCTCGCAATCACTCCCATCCTATAGATGATTCCGAAAAATGGACGAGTTGGACAGGCTTCCTGTCTGTGCTCTAGCACTACAGCAGAAAGAGTGATTGGAACCCGTGTAGGTAGCCGTGACCGCCCTAACCACTGTGCGCCTCCTAATGGACGTGTCACAGGGGGCGTCTTGGAATATTGTCGTGTCGTCTATGCTCTCACCTCACTTCTTCATTCTAGGAGGTCCATAATGGGTAGTTTGACACGTCCCTCCGAGGCGGGCCAGCAAAACTCGCCCAGCCCTCCTCCAAACGGACGTGTCAAAGGTTGTGGATGTAGCGCCTTCCTATTAGCTCTATGCCTCCTAGTTCCAATTATTATTCGGTAATCTTGTTTAGTCTTCATAAATGCTATTTTTAATTACCCGTTTTTAATGGCCTTCTCTGTCTGCTTCTACTCTGAGAGCTTGAGCGCTACCCAATTCGTATTGTGTATCTTCTTACTCGAGTAAATCATCTGCCCACTGCCTTTTATGAGAATTATATCGAAGTTGAGAAAAAAGTCTCAAAAAATCTCTTCTTTACCGGCACTAGCCGCTATAACTCCGACTTTCTTTTCCTCAGGGCTCAGTTGCATCAAAGCGTTACGAGCTCCACGTTCTTTGAATGAACCAGTCACTTGAAGGTATTCCTTCTTGAAGTACAATTCCATACCAAGCATTTTTGATAGATTTGGCGATTTCTAAATAAATCCATTAGCAAATTACCAGTTTAATTGTTGTAACGATAAAGTGACTCACAGCACAGGGAGTTCGTATGACGCCATCTTTGACGTTGAATGCAGCACTGGAGATTTCGGCAAAGGTGATCTTCTTGGGATGATCAGGATCGCAATCAGGATCCTTTGGAAGGATCTCCTCTAAAGTACTTCTTTGTATAACAATGAAGATGAGCCGAAGAGTGCAATTATATTATGTTTTAGAGAGATTCTGGTTTCTGCTACGAAGAGGTCCTGCTAGGAGGAGGTCCTGATAGGATTATCAATACTAAAAGGAAAATTATATCCATTTCTTTAGCAATATAAAGAATCTTATGATAACTTATCAAAGAGGATTCCATCGAAGTGATATACGGCACAAAAAGGAAGTGATACTGTAAGTAATCACGTGGCGAAAGAACTTTCTAGAAATGTTACCAGCCTTCTAGAAGTTTCTTAGAAGGAATGTAATCAATTCATATCGAATAAGAGAAGTATGACAGAAAGAGGATCGAGATGACTTCAAGTATGAAGTACACCATATACCCGGACCAAAATGTAGAAGCTTACTTCCTTTGAACTGATTGTCAATAACAATTTCCTGAAGCTATTGGCTGCTTTGAGTTTGACCCCTTTGAAGAGAACAGTTTCAACTAGTGCCTTATCTAGCTCCAGAAGTCGTTAAAGCAAAATGCATAAACGGATTTCTTTGAAAGTGGAACATGCAACTCGTCGGGGGCGTGGGCGTATCTCCCGTTTGGGATGGACGATCGCGAAGATCTTCATATTTTATTTTTCGATAAATTTGTAAATCGTCGGAGGCGAGAAGTTCGACATTTCAACGTGAAGTTTGAAAATCAGAATCAGATTCTACCAAATTCTCTGAGGGGATAATTTTTCAAAATGGCCGACCAGCAAAGGAAACATGCCGCACTGGTTTGTTAATGAGTGGGAAATACTTCAAATTCGAAGTAGCTTCTTGTTTCAAGGACCTTTCCGCTCACGATGCTTAATTAAGAGATTTACTGAGCTCACTTTCTTGTACATCATCAACGGGCGCCTTTTTGTCTGTGTTCTGCATAGTCGCCTGATCCAAGAACTCTTTACTGATTTTTCGTACCTGAAAATAGGTTTTGTTCGTTAACACTAGAGCTTAATGGTGAGCGTGAAATCCCTGACACATCTATGACTAAAGGTTCAACAGAATCTTATTAAGTTTATAGATTAATAGGCTGTCAGGGCCGAAGGCGAATTTTTTGCGCGTCAGGGTAGACCCTAATGTAACAGAGCATAATGTCGGTGCTACAGCCTTATTATCAGAGAGCGGTAGGGCAAGAAAAGTAGAAAATCCTAGAGTGAGAAACAAAGCGTAAAGAAGAGTAACTATTTGAACGGACCGCAAACGAATGTCGAGCCCGTATTCTATGGAGCAGTGTCGCTTGTCTTGTTTCAGAGTGCTTTTTGAAAGGATTCTTCTGATATGGCATATTACGAACGCCTTGATAAGCCCTAGTCGCTTTTTGAAACTACAAAAAATACCCGAATCCTCCTTGATTGCACGTTCCCTCAAGTGCCTTTCGCATTTTCATGGACACAGACTGTCCCGATTATTTGGGAGAGAAATCGAACAGACAAATATGTGAGCGCTTTGTTCCCTAACAGATTCGATTATTGGGCACGTGCTTTTTCTTTCAACAGTGGGGCAAGAAGGGGGTCTTCTTAGAAGTAAGGCAGCTGGTAAAAAAAGAAAAGCACATCAGTTCACATTCAGCGTGAAGTGCAATGAAGTCACACCTACCCCATGTGGAAAGAGCCATCTACGCATTTCTATTTCTTTTAAAATCCCTTATGCTCAGAAATGTCTGAAAAATCATTCTATATCCAGTTGTATCAACTTTATGTGGGATGAGGAAGGCACTGTAATGGGTACAAGACAAGAGTTTCCACTACGGTCAACCCATGTAGTAAAGCTGGCTCACCTGCATGTCATCCAGGAGTGCCGAAACGGCACTGGCACAACACTCAATGGCTGTTCATGGAGCTGATTCAATCATAACTTGGCCTGGGTCGCTCAGGCCGATTTTGATAGGCTGATTTGGCTGCTACTATGAACTCTATGACACATAGAGAACTGCTGCGAAATGCAAATTAATTAGAAAAAAGGAAATATTCCACCGCGGCATTTATGGTCCCTTCGTACATCTCTTATTGTACCGATGCCTCATATCGTCTGTCGCGACAAGCCGACAGACACATTGTTCCCTTGTTCTCCAGAAAAAAAGCAAAAAATCTGGCAATCACGAGCGTGTGCTTTAAATTTAAATCAAAAAAACAGCTTATACTTTTTTCAATAAAGTGAACTCTATCGGAATTGCGCTTTTGGGGCTATTGATAAAACGGATTCTCGTGGTACCATTCGCCTAACGTTGAAGGGGCCCCCGTACAGAACACAACAAACGTTACTTCCAATGTGCGACAAGTTAAGCTAATTCATCGCCTCCAGCTTGGCAGTTCATTTTCCTTACAACACCTACGTAAACTTTTTTGAAGGTGTGTACAAGATAATCCTCCTTCCTCCCTTACTATTTGGTACCACTTGGAGAGATTTGATTTCTAGTTTTTTTTTTCATGCTCTGAAAAAGGCAAAAACGCTGAAACTCTGATGACGGAAACAGTTTTGAGTGTGTATGCTGGTAAACCATGTGAATTCGCTCTTGGCTACTCCCAGGCTCACCAAAAGTCGAATTTTCGAGGGGATTATACATATTTTTTGAGGTTTCTAAGGAATAAATGCATGAGTAGTTGAATTGCTTCACGAAGCAGTCTTCTAGATACTGTATCCTCACCATTTAAGCGGATTCTGAAGAATTCATGATTTGATATTTACCACTCGCGACTAACAGAGTTCCCGTGGATATTATCTTCATCATACCTCCCTTTGCCTCCATGTAATCCATTCCCGCTCATGACAGTCGCTCATTTTTCCACATCTACTCACACCTCCAATTTTAACTCGACTTACTGCTGTAAATCGGAACAGCGGAACAGCTGTAAATCGAAGGTTTTTGCTTTATTCAGCTGATACCCAAATTTTTCAAAATTTGTGAATTATTGGCTGTCTACGGGAGCTACCACCAAGCGCTATCACTTTATCGGTTGCTATAGCGGAGACAGAGTAGTTTTTCAACTCAAATTCCATCACAATCAGTTCGCAACCCAGTCACACTCCTCTATAAATATCTTCGTTCTAATAAAATCGAGTTGTAAGCCAACCTTCTTGTTGTATTCGAGTCCATCATTGACATCGCTGGTAGTACGTCGTCGTTCGCTCTTTATGCGTTGATTGTTCTTGTTCAGCACCATATTCTGAATGAAAGAATTTTGATAGCATAGCGAAAAAAGAAACAAACAATAGCGATAACCTATCAGTAACAATCAATACGTGTGGGATTATCAGCACCCAAATGGTAATAAGAAGGATTACTCACGGTAGCTGAGCTTCACGCTGTTGAACTCATCTACTGGGCTGGCATAAAGAGGCAAAAGGCCAGAGAATGAAGGAGGCCAACCTACTCTCTAGTGCAGGACGAGTGTTGTAACAATTTTCATGGTACTAGTTTGTTGCTCAAAATAAATAAAATTGGGGATAAAAATTCAGTGCCAAAACTGGAATCCATGAAAAGAGCGATTCCAATCAGAAGAGCAACAAACTGTTCTGGGAGCCTGATGAACTTTCTCAAAGACAAAAAGAGGCGGTCTTTTTACACGCGTACTGTTGCACTCTAAGCTCCACCCATTCAGTTCGTATGCGGGTAAATATAGAAAGGCTAGTCGCTTGAAAGGCCCCTAAGCGTATGGAATTTGATCGATCGTGAAGATTACTTGGCTTGTTGAAACCTTTTTGGGGTCCTACGGAACCAAGAAATTATGATATCATTGATAGATTGGTGGAATCCGGTGTGATTAGCTTGGTTTTCTAGTGCATCAGTGGTCTTACGGTGGCTACAGATGCGTATGCAGATAAGTGCATTAGAGAGTTTTTCTGGAAAGTACCCGTGCTGATCCAGGAAAACACTCTACTATACTTATCTCAAGTGTGGCAGCTAGTATTACTACCACTTGCACGGCCTTTAACCCAGTTTATGATCATTAATATAGGTCTTTCGCCTCCTTTTTAGCTGGAAACAGGAAGATAAAATGAAAGGAAACTCTTCGTGCCCAGGCTTTGCGTTACCCTTGCATAGACAAAGTTGATTGGAATAAAGGCGAATGTTTAGTGGTTCCTGTGATTTCATACAAGAGCCCAGTTATCAACGTAGTCATACAGGGTCGTACAGGAACGAAACCCAAATGCATGGTTCATCCCAACTTTGTCAGTCAAATTTAGAGTTCACCGAAATCAACTGTGTAAACGAAGATGGTCCTTCAAAAAAANNAAAAAAAAATGGAAACATATTTCATGAAGATGGATAACATCAAAGCCGCATACCCAAGCCAAGAATGGAAATCACAACTAGTGGATATGGATTTGATCTCTCTTAATATAGATTTCTTTGGTTTGCACTTGTTTGGGAAATGAATGGGTGTAGCTGCTGTAGTTTGCCAAAGACCGATCGTGAGCCTATCACGTCATGTGCTTCTCAGACTATCATAGGACATCAGTGGACAAACGGCGTAACTGATTTAATCACAACGGACGTCAGTCATACAATCGGAATACCAATGTCATGGTTTGTTTCTTCGGGGAAAAACAAAATTTGAGATATTATTAGTAACAGTAATGATAGTTATAAAATAACTATTGGTTATAAGTTCGAGTTGTCAAAAAACCGTGTTGCATACTTTCTCCCAATATTCCGCTCTGCAAATGGTAGTTTTCTGTTTTCTGTTTGTTTCCAGAGTGTTGCACTAGTGTGGTGCGTATTATTGGGCTGATATCATCATATCAGTACTGTAAGGTCATATTCTTAGTTTTTGCATTAACAAAAAGGAATCTGGGAGGGATAGCTCAATAGAGCAGTTCCAGAAGATTGAATCATATCCTCGGAAGAATTTTATCAGATGCAATTATGTATAAAGAACCGTGAACTATAAAGAATGAAGGTCCTTCTATTATGGTCCTTTTATTCGGTGACACAAGATCAGATAATCAATCAAGGTTTTGCATATAAATGTTTCACATGTTGCTTAGGAGAAAGCTCCGCTTTGGGCCCAAAGAAAAGGGAAACCAAGAAATGCAGATGACCCTCAATCTACTATTACTAGTACATAATTCGAGACTCGAGTACTTCGTATCATACTTTGTCCTATGGAACCAACAGAATTTCATCGGTCATTGATGCTTAGCTGATAAATTACTGTGCTCCTGCAAGATACCCTTAACTCCAAAATATCAACAGCCAAGGGAGGCAGCTGAGACTCGAAAGATACAAGTTAAATGTAAGAATGTAAGTGATGAAATATTGTCGAGAAGTTCTCATGACATGAAGGATTGTGCCCTTACCCAGGCCAGCTCCTTAACTGTTTCACCACTGATTTCACCACTGCGAGGAAAACTACTTCAGGGAATCAGGAAATTCAGAATTCAAAGAAATGATCAAGATCACCTGTGCTCGTGAAACTTTGCCATAACTACGCATTTTACAGGATAAGGCTCAGTAGACGCTTAAGGCGCAAAGTGGTCAGAATGGTATCAGCCAGCTTTTGAAGCTGTTTATTTCTCAGTCTTCGTTCATGATAAGGAAAAACGACTAGAAAAAACCGAACCATTATATGGTCTCCGGAACGAGGTAATTAAAGAAGTCTCACACCATAATAAGTGCTAGCGAAGCAACAAAATCTGTTGGATACAATCCTTGATGCGATCAGAAACTCCCTCACTACCTTGCGGAACTGCATGATGTCCAGGGAAACACATTTCGAGGTCGAATCGGTAGAAAATGAGCCGCAATAATAGAGGTACTCAGTGCAGTACTGCTGCTCTTGATTACGTTGATTACATCTTTGCCATACAAAAAAAATGTCTGATTTATTTCATTTCACAACAAGGCTCGCTATGTTTACGGCTTTCGGTTCCGTTCCCCACATAGAAGTCTGTTCTTTCAGTTTTCCTCATTCGATCATTTGAGCTTCCCACTACTATTGCACTTTCGATTCGTGGGGTAGAATCGAGTTTCCGGATCTAGACAACAGAATTCCCCAGGGAATTCGAGTGGGAAAGAAGTTTCAAACATCTAAGTCCAAGAACAGATTGAAAATAAAAAAACAGATAGGGACTCGCGGTTCATCGCGTATATTTTAGAACTCTAGAACGCCCTCCTACTCCGGACACTAATATGTCTGCTAATGAAAACCATATTCTCAAGGAAGGCCAAAACCTTAGAGATCTTAGAGGGTTAGAGAGACCTACTATCTCTTTTTGGATGTAGCTCGATGTGGCTGAGGAAAAAGATGTTTCTTGGTCCATGGTCACCTATTGTTGTATGAAGAAAATGTACCAAATTAAACTTTCCAAATGGGCTCCTTCCTGTAACAATATTCTTTTTTTTTTGATTTTCCACCTACAGCACAGAGCCATAGAGTCACAGAAATTCTGTGCTCTCACACTACAATATTCAGAAATCGTTTTGTGGCTTCCAATTAAACTTAGGCTGTCCGAAAATGTACACACCAAGCAGTGAGCATAAGAAAAAGGAGTCAAATATTAGAAGTTTTGAGTTTTTATAACTTTATCGGCCTGGTATTTCAGAGCTTTATGCTCTGTTCGTAATTTCAGGAAAAATTCCATTCAACTGGGACCAAATACTTTGATTTCAGAAGATAAACGAAAAAAAAATTTACTTTGGAACTGTATGTCTCTGCGGGTACAAAGGTCAGATTTCAAAGGGAAAGTTAAAGCACGTGCAATGAGTGCATTGTTTGTCGACAACTGTAATGACGCCGACGGAACAGCTTATGACTGAGTTCAAGAATTGTCGACAGATAGAAATTCCCACGGGTGCCAGATCAAGTTTCCTTGGCGTATGGCCCGGGCAATTTAATTCCTAGTCAAAAATTCAGCAATCGGATTTGAGTAACAGAATTTTTTTTCAAGTCACAAGTTCAACAAAAAACTGCATACTCACCGGGGATGGGAAGGACATGGGGAAAGTCCGTAAAAGGAACTGAGGATGAAGTGCGAAAGAGCTCTTATCAAAGTTGGACGATATAAAGAACAACTAGGAACCGACCAGACATCAAAATATGACGCAGCCTAACCATATCGGTCCGCTTCGCCAACGCACTGGTGATAAAACTGTCTGATCTGAGCGACGAAATGAACTACCTACTGGTTCGCTCAGGATTGAAAGGCAAAGTGCTTAATCGACGAGTGCATGATTGAAACTGACATATGGCAATCGCTCAATAATCAAGGGCATATGTAGATGGAAAAATCAGGAAGTGAAGAACGAAAACATACTTCCCATCTGGGGGGTGATTGGTAAGAAAAGAAGTGAGCAAGGGCTCAGGAAGCTTCGAAGAAGGAGAGGTTTTTTAGAGGTGTGTAATGCCTCTGGAGCTTCAACTTCATGCCTCCTGAAGGCATGCTAGACGTAGTGTCTATTACTAGCTTTCCTGGTTAATCCAGGGTACCCAGAATCTCTGGTCGGTACCACTAACCCAATACATTAAACTGTCTTACTACCTTTTTCCCATCCTCTACCAACGAATTCGCCTTATAAGCCCCACCTGCCCTGTATTTTAAAGAGATTGCTTTGGCTCTATTCTGTATCCCATTTCTTGCCAACATAGAGCTTTCTAGCTGGTATCATACCTGAGCGTGATGTTTGTTGTCATTTCACACTTTGTTTGTTTGTTTACGTGAGCTATTCCTATGACCAACTGCTAGGGATTGTATTGTTGATCACAAAAAATGAATAAAAAGACAAAAGTATAAATAAACGTAGGCTGGAAGACACTAGTTTATTACCAGGATTCACAGCGCAAACAGGCGAAGAAAAGCAAAAATTCTCCCCGGCCGGGAATTGAACCCGGGTCTCGCATGTGACAGACGCGGATACTCACCACTATACTACCGAGGATCCACTCTTGCTCGCTCAAAGTTCCCTTGCATTCATGAACTTGCTGATCTTTATTGTTCCTTTCAAAAAAGAAACCTAAACATGACAAAAATTCTCCCCGGCCGGGAATTG